>QOKR01000291.1:0-54076 GCA_016880985.1 Phytophthora idaei
AAGTGTGTGAGAACACCTGCTAGCTTTGCTCGCGCTAGTAGTGTGTTGGTATTGTACTGGTTGGCCTATATAAGCGATTTACAAGGTCCAGTCTGTCCCGGTGCAAGGGCAGAACTGGGGTCTTCAGGTCCGCCCGAACGATCGTTTACCGTTCTGGTAGACGTATTGTTGTGGGAACTACCTAGCTAGATTAGTAGCTAGAGTTTACGTGGGATTGCCAACACCACAGTGAAATCCCGAGTCACCAAGAGATCCGGGCACGCGCACCATTGTGGTATAGTGGGATCAGCAAAATCTGCGAGATTGCACGATCTGACTTCCAACAGTGCCCAGAAACCGACTAACGGAGGGGGTCCCCCGATGATCCGTGATCTGCTGAACTTTCCTCACCTTGTGTAGAGTTTTATCCATATGCTACAGGACCATCTCGCGGGCAAGTATTAAATAGACACGCCAGCGTTGTCCCTATCCATGTCCGGATCTGACTCATGGGTGCTGAAGGTACAGGAACCACACGAGAAGGTTACCATTACGTCGACCATGTTTGTGTTGCACGTTGGCGACGGCGAAGTAATTCACTTCAAGTGAAGCGGACCAGTTATCCGCCAGGACACCCGATGGGGATCAACTTTTGCGATGGTCAACTAACATTTCACTCTGCTAGAGTTCATCGACACTAACGACGACGACATAGCCGATTTGGTGTCGTAGCCCGCGTGCAACCGCCGTCTACCTGCGTTGCTGAAGGACCTCAAGAAAGTTGAGTCGGTGTCAAAAGCGATTCAAGGAGTGGACGCGTCGCTGTTGGACGCTCGAGTGTGGTTAGATGGATTAATTTCCATCAAGCCTCACTATGCTCGCTTCATTGGTACGCTTGTTGCTGTTGATATTATTGTCCTATTGCTAATTATTAAGTTTATTTCGTATTAATTACTTTTTAATCAGGTACGCGCGCCGAGATCGTGCACAGCCCTGACTTTGAGGCGGGGTGCGTTCGCGTCTTGGCCGGAATGCGGGTCGCTAAACCCGGGCAGAGAAAGCTGCACTGTCGCCGTTTACAGCAACCAGTACGACTACCGAAAACGAGAATGATGAGGAAGAAGAAGGTTTCTTCGTCGAGCAGCTCCAGAAGCGTCGTCGGCTTGCTGCGAAGGAAACGAAGTACGATTTGCTACACGTGATTTCGGCGACTTCCAGCGTGGTCGAGCGCTTTTTCAGCGTTGCTCGTACCACGTTTGGCAAAGAACGGCACGGTCTTCTCCCGATCACCCTGGAGATAATCTCAAGAATACCTGTCGACTGACTCTGTGGAAGAAGACGAAGAGGTTAATTTCTTCGAGCAGGAGGTGCTGCACACTGTCAATATCATTGGTATTCCACCACACAAGCTGACGTTGAAGAAGGGAGCTCCCATCATGATGATGCGAAATTTAAACCCAGACCTGGGGCTGTGTAACGGAACGCGTCTACGGATTGTCGAACTCATGCCCCACGTGATCTACGCGACGATCATGACTGGCGAGCGCCAAGGCCAGCATGTGCCCATTCCGATGATCGTCTTTATAAGTGACGGCGAGGCGCGCGAATTTCCCTTCCGTCTGCGGCGCAGACAGTTTCCAGTTCAACCTGCCTTCGCGATGACTATCAACAAGGCGCAAGGGCAAACCGTGCAAAACCTCGGGCTGTATCTGTTGACACCCTGTTTCTCGCATGGTCAGCTGTACGTCGCACTGTCAAGAGTGACGTCGCGGTCCAAGTTCAAGGCCCTGATCGAGTGCCCGCAGCTAGAGGAGGAGGACGGAGTGTACACAGACAACATAGTGTACAGGGAATTTTTTGAGTAGGGATTAAGGAGCGCTGCACTGCATAACTACATTTACCAAGTACATGTTTATGATTTTTCACGTTACTTATCTTTGCAACCTTCCGTCGAGTGTGATGGCTTCCTGACAGAAGTGGGCTACCCGAAATCACAACTGCCAATACACAACAGGTGAATGTAAATGCCATAAGTGAAATTAAACTGACCATTTTTGTCTTGGACGTCGGTGCGCGCTAATGTTTATATCAGAAATGAATAGCAGACAGCTATTTCACTATGTTCTTCCGATTTATGTGAGCCTATAGACAGTTTCGAGTATCCGCTGACTCGCCAAGACTCCTTTCGGCTACCCGTGCCCGGCCGATTGTCGGGTATACCAGGTGCGGGTAGGGCGGGCACCCGAAACGGGTAGCTGATTGCACGTACTTCAGACAGCAACAGATAATGAAGATAAGTCGTTCATATATCCCGAAATACTGACAACGTGCCGACATGCTGGGCTTGCGGTGGTTGCGAAGCGTGCATTTGCATTTTGCCTGTTATCGTGCCATGTGACTCTGCTATCCTAAAACAAAAAAACTTGCGTACCTTACATTTCTGTATCGCGGCTTTACTTCAAACGTATTTCTGGTGCGACAATTTAAACAAGCTCGACAAAACGGGGGAATATCTGTTCCGCAGTCCGCGGTTTGATGCAACGAATGCCAAGAGTCCAGAGATCTAAATGATGCTGACAAGAGCGAACAGCGCGCTACAATGACGACACTCTTGCAAAAATGATCGAAGCGGCGACAAAAGCCCCGAGGACAGAATCCATCGCCACGAAGCGACACTGATGACTCGCGGGCGATCCGATCTGAAATCGGTGGACCAGCTGCTGAAGCTTCGCAAGGGAGGAGACGAGATTATTGGCAGGCCAGACCCGTGGACCATCAACATGACTATGATCACTAAAAATGATCCAGAAAAAGACAGTGATTTCTATCTTGACGGTCCGTTACGGCGATGAAACTCTGTCCAGAATGGTGGTAGCAGCAATAAAGACTCGAGAAACGAAAGCCATGGCCACATATTTACAACAGCTCCAATTTAAGAACTGGCTGGCTCAAGATTTGACCCCAGCCAAAGTATGTACTCGATCTGTCAAGGCCAAAATCGAGATGTAAAACTCGGTATAATTAAAACGCTGCGTTAACATATTCTTAATGCAAAGTTAACAGTTGCTGGCTACCACTTTCCCGCTTACGTTTTGCTAGCAGAACAGCAATAATTACTGAGAACGATCAATCGGGATGGAATCGAGAGGATTAGTGGCAATTACCTTTTAGCAGGAGTGGAGGCCGGGTCTTTTTTCTTCTTTTTTTGGGGGGGGGGGGGAAGGGCTCGACCAAAAATTGGGTGGCTTTTGGACTTGGACCTCTTACATTTGGGTAGATTGATGTTTTGCATTCCAGTCCAGTGGAAGAGCATCGAAGTAGTACTCAACTAAGCATCTGCATTCTGCAGAACTGCCATGAGCGTGATGGACCACTCCCTACACATGAGATGGCAAAAAAGAATACAAATTCAGACTAGTGCAAATACTGATACGACTTCTTCCCAATAGTCTCTTTTGAACCGAACTGCACTGAATGACTCGCATTCAAAGCAGCAATGAACTAAGAAAATTTAGGAAGTGATGGCCGAGTGACAAAATCATACTGCTTCGTAGTACTTTGAAGTTGAAAGAATTCGGATAACGAGTTGACTGATCTACTGGTAGTATCCGCCAATGTCAATCAATTGCTTAGTTACGTGGAGGGACCTGCTGCATCTCGATCGATTGCCGGTTTTTTGCCGTAGTACTTCTCGTAGTCTCGCGAAACCTTCTTGGTCAGATCGTCAGTGTTGGTTGCCACACCCAACATGGCGTTGACGCTTTCCGGAGTTTTGTTTTGGCTGACCCATTTCTCAAACTGCAGCGAACGCAAATTCGCGGCCAGGTTTTCCGTGCTTTCAACCTTGGTGGCCGCCGCGATCATCTTGGCCAAAGCTTCGTCGCTGTAGTGGGCCCTTAATGTCGTGTAGACGGCCACGTCTGGGTCTTTCGTGTTGGCTTTAGTGATGAATTCAGTCCACCTAGCAAACAGAGGGTTTTCAAAGCCTTTTGCCCCCATTTTGTCGAGCGCCAGAGTCTTGAAAACGTAGTCAGGGGATTTTTCAGCATGGACCCAGTTCGTAAGCTGCATTCCCTCCAGTTTAGTGGCAAGAGCTTTCGTGCCGTCGACTTCTTTAGCCGCGGCGAACATCTTGACCAACGCATCGTCGGAGTAGTGGTATGCCAGCGTTGAAAAGATTGTCATGTCGGGGGACTCCTTGCTGTTCTTAGTGACGTAGGCGACCCATTTGGAAAACCCTGGGCTCTCGAACAGATTAGGTCCAGTCTGTTTGAGCTTCAGCTTTGTGAAAACATCATTGGGGGACTTCTTGCGCAGTTGCCACCACTTTAGCTGGAACTTCTGGATGAGTTTGGCTGCCCAAGATTTGGTGCCGCTTGCGGCTTGTTCAAGCCCCGAGAGACTTATACCAAGCTTCCTTTCTTCCGTTCTCAAGAAGCGTTGAGAAGAAACGTCGTTCTGTTCAAAGTTGAGCACACGAGGCTGCGCGTTGACTCCCTTGGACGTCGTAGCTGCAGAGGCCGCGTTGATACATGCCAGGAACGCGAGTATAGCCAACACTCTCACGATGGAGAATGGGGTGCCCGAGCTTGACTTGGTTGTCATACTGGACAGAGAGTCTTGTGACTGATAGAGATGCGTCTGACGAGGAAATTGACAACTGAGCCGGACAAGTTACATGTTAGCGGCCATTCAATTGGTATGAAGCCAAGATCAGAATTCACCGGACTATACAGATTACGCGCAAACCTGAGTACACTGCACCTACTGGTACTGTATAAATACTGACCAGTTGTGCAACCAGGTTTACAACCGTCTTCTGATTGGTTAATAATAGATCTTGCCGTGTTGAACAGTTGAGGTACACTAAGGATAATTAATTCTACACACGCAGACTTGGATGCCCGCCTCGCTTATGGTCGGTACGGAGCGCTACTAAGACGGATGATGCTTGATACAGTGTTAAGTTTTAAATGGGGTAATCAATCTAATACTGTTTCGAACTATTAAGATCATCACTGCGGCGAAAGTTTGTTTTTTGTGTGTCTTGCTTGCAGCTAGCGTGTGCCAATGCAGAGAGAGAGAGAGAGAGAGAGAGGGAGGGAGAGCTTAGTTCTGAAAGAGCTGCGAATACATCAAGTGCCAAAAGGGTAGCTTTTGCTGCCTAGTAGTGTATTGCCTTCCCTTGGCGTGCCTATCCCTGCAAGTGCTGTTCTCCTACTATGCACTAACGAGCATACTTAAGTACATACTCTTTTGTCATTAAGGAACAGCTTTCCCGATGTTAATTTCCCTTACTAGCTTTATTGTGGGAATTCCTGCAATGAGATGATGCATTACATATCATCTACTGTACTTCGTACGTGTTTGCAGGACTAAAAGGCAAATCCCAAAACATTGCATGGTAAAGCTCGTAGATTATCATGAAACCAGCTCACACCCATCTGGCAGCAGCCCTTCCCGTAAAAACGTTCCATCCGTGATGTGGGTACCACTGCTCGTCAGGTGCTATGTCAGCGCTTCTGAAGGGGTGAGTTCTGTTAAGACTTTATCAAACAGCTATTATTAATAGCAAATGATCTATATAAAAGACTACCCTCTTCTTCTTCTGAACGATGCAAGCCCATGAACGCACACTCTATGACAGTTTACTTAACGGTGGTCCTGACGGTGGTACAGTAGTTGAACTCTAGATAGTTTTTGTACCCTGGTACAGGTACAGCCCTAAAAGTAGGCAGAATTGTCCATCCATAAAGGACGACCGGCTACCTTAATTGGGGGATTGCGGGGGAAATGAGCCCAATTTCCCCCAATTAAAAAGCAGGTCAGAGGCGAGGATGGACCACATGCCTTTACAGCTTTCTATTGGTCATAAATAGGTGGGGGTCGGGGAGATAGTCCTGGAGGTGCGTACACGGAGAGATAAGCTGGCACCGCCGGCGATACTAATAAACGCCACCACTGCATCAATAACGCTGTACATACTGCAGAAATGTGGCTAGTTCGCATCCTGTGGGACCCCTGCTTACCAACGGTATCCTTCCTATTCTTGTACACCTGCGGTCCGAGCTGACCACCACAGGTATTAATGAGGCTTACATGCTAGATGTCGCCTAGCTATAATACCTGCTCACAATAGGGGCAGAGCAAGTTTATCGTCCTTCCTGCGCCTGGGTATGGTAGTCATGCTCTGCGTATTACGCATTGCGTAAACAATTTGGTCAACAACGTACCTATCCTGCGATTCAGACAAGGGGTCGATCCATCACAGCAACAGGCGGCCTCCGCACCTGTGCATTTGCTATCATTCTTGCAGCACTCAATTCAAGACGCGCATGTTCGGCTCAGTCGTGCTATGCTGCTACTTGAAATTGCTGCTTCTTGTCGCGATACTCGCCTGCATTAATGTGGCCTCCGCGACATCGGTGTCTAAGGAGATCGGGCGCAACTCTCAAATCTCCATCACGCGAGATACAGAATGCACTTCCTGACAGCTACTCGGTGGATAACGAACGTGTTGGAGTAGCCATCGCTCATGTCTCCGCCCAGATCTACCGTCTTGCAGAAGTACATGCTGTACTAACTGACCGCGAGACAGGACAGGAATGTCGACAGATGCAATTTGTCGAGGAGCGCGTGGCCCAAGCATCGTCTCGAAGCGGAAGCTCGAATCGAGGTCCTGTACGCGCCATTAACCAAGTATATGATGACGCTCGTAAACAGTTCGCTGGGGGGATACGATGACATCAACAACAACAACGAAAGCAAATGTTGTCAATTGAAGAACAACTTGAACAACGACTAGAGCAACGTCTACGAGAGACTATGCTACAGTAGTAGCAAAATAGGCTGCTGAAGCTCAATCCCGTGATGTTGTAGCAGGACACCACGCAGATCCAGCATTAGCTGGTAGTAAATCGCGGGAAAAACCAACCGAGAACACCGTGATCACCGCGGCAGTCAGCGAATCGTCACTACTGACAGCAGCCCACAGCACGACGTGGTGGCACGCGCGCAATACCGTGCTAAAAAAACTCGTGGGTGATAAGACTGGCTCAACTACCAAGCAAGTAGTAAAACATCGCGGGAAACCAACCCAAACAAGGAGTACGTCCCCGTATGCAGGCAGCTGAAGCATTGGTGTTTGGTAAAAAGCTTACTATCGAGTAGAGATCATAATGGGGTGGCCGTTGATGTGCTAGCGTCAATCGGGATCAGCATCGATGCCAGACCAGATGAAAATCGACAGTCTAGTTAATTTGTTAACAAATGCCAGCAATTTCAATCAAAACTTGTTATCTCGTAAGAATTACTACCGTCACTCTTGCGTTAGAAAAAAAATATCCGAGCGCATTCATTGTGTGCATGCTAGCAGAAGAGTCCGTTCCCCTTTTTGCGTGAGGCTCTCTAATATTTGTGGGAGGGCCCTGATTTCTGATTTTTTTGGCTCTCGATGTCAAGTCAAATTCGGGAAAAGCCTTCAGCTGAGGTCCCGAAATTAATACCGAGTCTATAAAATAAGACATATGGCTCGGCTCGTCCCACCCATGCCGTTCTGTATTTTCTTTCTCGAGCTTCATTTCAAATCTATCGTATTTTGGGCATCCATGTTGGTCTGTGAATGGCTGGTATTATAATACAGATTTCGCTCTCACTTCCGGTAGCCGTGGTACCCATAGATGTAGAAATGAATATTATGTATTAGGTTTAACAGGTAATTTGGCAGTCCACTAGCGATGTGTTTATGACATCCTCTACGCTGCTTTCATCGCGGTTGCCACTGAACTCCTCGTTTACTCCTCTGAAGCAAATGCCAGTGTGCGCGAAGCAATTCCTAATCGTGCGCTGCTTCTGCATGGCGTCCCATATCTCTCTACTCGTCGCCGTAAGCTTCATCCATTATAGTAGCAGCATGTTTGAGGATGTCAGAGACTATTGTCTGTGCCGGGGCCTTCTTTAGCTTGAATTGGACCTTCGCCCACGCGGCTAGCTCCCGTTGCGACAGTCCTGGACGCTCGTAGTTATGCTCTCTTCATCTCGATCCGCATCCAGCCCCCCATTGCTGCGAGTGATTTCGAATCTTGGAATGAACTTGCGCGCCAAATTTCAAACGGGTAGTGGACTTCTCCGTGGAACTCTACTGCATAATCTAATATTATAAATCGGTCATAGGTTATTCGATAAGACCCCTACCGGAAGTGAGAGCGAAATCTGTAGTTTATTCACCTAGCACAGCTTTCAATACCCAAAGTAACCACTGTACTATTTACATGGACATCTGTATGATACCTCTTTAATTTTGTGCGGACATGAATTACCGGGTCATCCTTTTCACGGAAAATGAAACACCCAATCGGATCCCTCCCCTCAGCTCTGAAAATAAGTTTCAGAGAATAGAAGTACCCATTTCTTGAGATAAAAAAAATACTGATTATAATCGTCAGAACACCCTTTTGAAAATCCCAGGAGTACCCCTGTTTGCTCAAAGGGGTACGATTTTGAAGATACCCCCTGGAGACATGCCTGTGGGTGAGGGTATGTCACGGTGTGTGTGTGAGAAATGCAGCTTCCGAAGTTGATTGGATATTACAATCCCTCTGTGTAGGTCTAGTGAACTTACCAAAATACTCCGAAGTACTGTACATGTACACTATTTATGGTGCACTTCCGAATGATGTATCATACGGATTTACTGAAACCATGGGTTTGTCGTAGCGTCGCCAGCATGAAGACTTTTAATTACAAAACTTTTCCATATCAAGTATTTTCGCTTGCGTCGCTACGAGCACTCAACTGCTACTTATATTTTAATGTTGAATACTCCAGTTCAGATAGGTTTGTTTATTAATACGTGCAATGTAAAAAAGTGGTGGTATATTGTTGGACTTCTCTGGTTGTTGCCGAACCTCTGTACATGGATGTATGCGTCATTTCGGCTTTCCCGATATCGAACATTTGTCCTAATTACAAAACAATACAGTCCGTAACTCAACAGTTGTTGTGTCACGTTTTTTAAGAACAAATTGATTATGACAAGTATACAGTGCTTCCCCTACATATGATATTTTGGATACAAAATCCATTTTGCAAGGGGTTCAAATATTATAGATTTGGTTGATTTGATCCACATAATACTATCTAGCAGATATGAAAGGATATATGAAGGTATAGGCTGTCATTTTGAGGGTAGCGTTGTACTTATAAGCATAATGCATTGGATTTAGCTTGCGATGGCGGGCCGACCATGCAACCTACACCTCACTTTTCATCGATCGATCCCGGCGCAACCCAACCATGGGTCTCCAATACATGCTTGTAGTGATGCTTGCTGTCGTCGCTCTGAGTGTGGATGCCTCTTTGGCGAATACTGAGTCAAAGAAGACGAACCCCAACGTCCGGCTTAATCGAGTGCTCACGGATGGTCTAAGTGACATTGGAACCAAGAGATCGCTGAGGGCTGAGAAGGTGATAGAAGTAGGCAATGAGAACGAAGAGAGGGGGCAAGTATCCAATTTTTTTGCGAAGGTCGGTAGACTGGTGAAGCGAAAGAAGAAGGTTGACCCGAAGGTGATTGCGAAGGCTGAGTCGACAAGAATTGACTCGAAGGCGATGGCGAACGCAGTGCCAGCGACCCCGAAGGAGCTAGCGACCGTTAGCAGGATGCCAATGGAGGGCAAGACGCTCACGATGAAGCTCAATGGTTTCGCAGAAGAGAAGCGATCACTGGATGATGTATTCACGTCCCAGGTAATGAACAAGTGGAATAATGGCGGCCTTTTCAGCGCCGAAGGGTTGCCCATGTATGTCAGATACAGCGAAATGACTGCCAAGCGAGGAGGCCACGACACGTACGGAGTCAACTTACTCGTGACTAAAGTTGGACAAGAAAAACTGGTGAAGGCGGTCAACATTGGGCTCGCAAGCGGAGATGATCTCGCTATTGCCACCGCCGACCGAGTACGAGCTGGTTTGCTCAACAAGTGGTGGAAGGAGGGGAGGGATGCAACAGAAGTCGCTCGTTTTCTAAAGGGAGGGGGTGTGGTTGTGCCCACCGTCAATAAGGACGTGGCGAAGCTATATCGTGACAGGTTCAACATCCATAACTTGAGGCCAAAACCTTCTGCATAATCGCGCTGAACGAAGGTCTTGACTCACGTTCGCGTGAGGTTTTACAAACAGTAATACATGTACATGTAGACAGCGTTAAGTACCAATGGAGTTATAACGATGTTACATTTTAGCAGCTACAGCGAAGATGTCTAGATACTGACGCTGAGAATTTACCCCTACCTGGCTGTAAATTTTCCTTCCAATGTCTTGTTAATTCTCTCGAACGCAGTAACGACGCCGGCTACGAATGAGTAGCAATTCGTGATATAAGAGCTGCGCGAGGCACACGCACGACAGAACGGTACCGACCTCCAACAGCACGAAAACCGGACCCCACGAACAAACCTGCACGCATCGGGGGCTCTTGGGGTCGCAGCCTTTCGGTTCATACTGGCAATTAGCCAAGTATCCCACAAGATATTGCACCAAAGCAGCACCGACACTCCCAGTTCCATCGATGATACCTGTGACAGTGGAAAGCGCCTCTGCATCGCCTCTGATGCTCTCGTGGGTGCCTAGATCCGCCGAAATGGCGGTGCTGATCAGATTTGCCGGACCGCCAAGCATGAACCCCGACGATAGCAACAGCAGCGCGGTCACGTCGTATGAGGCTCCGTCCATGAAGTACAAGGTGATGCTGACAACGTAACAATTAGTTAGACAATGCAGTTACAACCAGCGCAATCTGAAATTTGGTTACCAAGAGAAGAACAGCATCATCACCACCACTGGAGACCGCACACCCATTCTGTCCGACACAATTCCGCCGACGAAACCCCCAACAATCTGCCCAGCGTCGTATAGCATCTACAGTACACGATTCATACAAACAATTAACGGATGAGATCGCAGATACTGTAGCAATCACAAAATCTGATGACGAACCGAGAAAGATCCGGCCTGGGAGTTGTCCATGTGAAGTGACACTGTCAAGTAGAACGGAAGCCAGAAGAACAGTGCGTAGTTGACAGACTTGAGACAAGCATACGACATGGCGTACGGGAAGACCTGTGGGCAAGGTACACACACACACACAAGACGATAAACAACACAAACAAACTAGAAGCCAACAACATCAGTACTCGCTCACTCCGGGAATGCACCAGGCCTCGAAGAAGCCAATACCCTTGGGCTTCGTCTCCTCTCCCGAGTCAACACCTTCTTCCGGATCATCTTTCTGCTTGGCTACTTCTGGCTTGGCCTCCTCGAGCGATTCATGGCGATACGGCACGTCCTTCGGGTCCGGGTACAGGAAAAAGTGAATGAGTAGACCGTGGAACGCCACAAGTCCAGCAGCCACAACCAGTGCGAGTTTCCACGCCACTGTCTTGTCTACGAGTGCAAACATAATTGCCACGAGCGCCGTGCCCACAATGTTGCCCAGACAGGCATTGCCACTCCAGATTCCGAGCACTGCACCTCGTTCTTTCTGGTCGAACCACTTGCCCATAACAGCGACGTTGGCTGGCCAGCCGCTCGACTGGATGAGGCCGTTGAGGCCCCACAGCACCGCATAGAAGCTCAGCGCGTGGATATCAGCCAACGCTCCCAGCCCGAACAGCAATACAATAGCTGCGGTAGCCCACATGCCCCCAGCGATCATGCGTCGTAGGTCATGTTTGTCTCCTAGCATGCCACTACAACATGGGTACATTCGTGTTCACACGTCACATATCAGTTAAATGTTGTCAATAACAGTTACTCAACACCTCCACACCTGACGTAGAGCCCGAGCGCGTAGAAGCCCATGAAGAGCGTGTCCATCAGCCCGTACATCTCAGCCTGCTGGTCTCTTGAGTAGAGCTCTGAGTGGATCCACTGCTCGTCCCCCATCTCGCCTTTGATGGCCGAGAAGCTCTTGCGGCTCGCGTGGAACAACACGTAGCTGACGAACGTGAGGAAGAACACACCGCGTCTGTTGGCTGCGAACTCCTGGCAACCGCGCGTCGATGCTGCTGAGACTGAGGCCTCCACGACGGCAGCCACCACCTCCGCGGGCTTCTTCTTGGACCCCATGTCGACGAATCCTCACTCTGATATCAAAAGTGTGTGACAAAAATATGGGGGTTTCTACAAAGCGCAAGGTGAAATCTGATTCTGGATGTGGATCCATTTGGCTGTAGACTTTTTGTCAATCCGAATTTCAGCAAATACTCAACCCCCACAGAGAAAATCTCCGCGTGATCAACGAGCATGGTTCAAAGTATCGACAAGGCCATACTACAGATCCTAAAGTGGGGTCGCGAGTTTAAACAAAGAGATTTGGCGCGTAGCGTACGACCTTCGTCGACTCTACAATATCGCCAATGCACCTATAAAAAATATAATTCAAATAGGAATGAGAACGTTCATTTTGACATGTGAACTCTTGTACTGTGTGTGCCTGGTGCTGATCGTACCTGTTGAAAATCACGCTATTCATGTAAGTTCCGTTCCTTTCCATTTTTTTTAGGAATTGTGCTCTGTTTACGCCCAATTATTGGACAGCTTCACTCCAATTTCTTCGCCGGTGTCTTCGTTCCTTTAAAACTCTGTGAAAGCAGAAGTAGTAGCTCTGACAGAGGTCCCCGTATGCTTTTCTCATTGTCTCAAACATTATCGTTTGTTTGTTGGGCGTGTCTTGATTGAACAGGCTCAGGTAGCCTGACCCAAGCATCCACTTTCGGATTACCTAAAGGGTCGACCCGCTTATTAAGCCAAACCTGAAAGTACTCTTCTTGCCATTTGATCGCCATGCCTTCGGTATTTTTAGACAGCTTCGCTGTTTTCAGCATCTTTCATCATCTCCATAGCGGGTCGCAAGTATTTTAACGATTACACGGTCTTTTTGCTGTTGAACTTCGGAATGTAAGAGCCCAACCTTTTTCAGGTTTGGGTTGAATAGAATATTTTCGGCTGTTTTTGTCTTTGCCACCAGCGGAGACTCATGGGCGTTGCCAAACTCTTGACTTTATCGAGACCAAGAATGGTGATTTCCTCTCTTCATGATTCACTCCCACAGAAATATTTGTTCTGAGTAGTGTCTTGGTGACCTTCTCTTCGGTGGGTGGCTTACAGCAGATTCATGATTTACGGACGGTTATAGAGTGTTGAGGTAAAATCAACTATTGACAGGAACGCAACAGCCAGTAACACGATGCAGAGAAGACGAGAAGACGCATGGAAATGGAGAACTTGGCACTGAGTTTGAGCACTAACGGCTGGTGGGGGTGGGGGGTCTGAAATGAATCTCTCCTCGGCAGCGAGCCTCTCCTATCCAGCCCCAATAACGACGTCCCTTCAACTTTACTCTGCACCTCGCCATTTCGTTTTCAGATCCAAGTCCACCGACTCAAAAGTGCTACATGTATTAGGTGAAAAACTACACTATCGTTCAGGTAGCTGTCCCATTTTCCCAGTGATTGTATTCTACAGTCCCACAACACAAAACTGTGAAATGGACTACAATTATCTTACTTCAAAGTATGAAATAAGAGGATTACAAATTCTCGAGCAGCACATGCAGGAGATCAAGGAACGCCGCCCTCGCTTGCAGCGCAATGAGGACGACGACGACGACACGGAGCAAACGGAGACTGACCCGATGGTGCCCGATACGCCGACGCCGCGGCGCTCGCAGCCCGAGATCTGGGTGCGCTTCGTGATGGACAAAATCTGGTCCGTTGCGTTCCTCGCCGTGGCGTGTCTGGGGCTGTATGAAGCGGATTTTGTATCGGATTTACTACACGCGCCCCATGCCAATCGCAGTCTTGTGCACTTGGGCATTTTCTTCGGGACGTTACTGGGCGTCTTTGGCTGCTACATTGAGGTGTACCGTAGCATGATCCTAGGAGAGCATGTGCACTATGAGAGCGCCAAGACAGCGACGCACGGGATGCTGGTATCTATGCTGGCGTCGGGGTTCTGGTGAGTGCCAGTTCAGTGCAATGTTGATCCTTCTAGTGCGTAGATATTGATGTTTTTGGTGTTGCTACATGACAGTTTGGCTATTGGGATGTGGCCCGTGTGGCACTGGTTGACGCTGCCGTACCTGTTCATGTGGTCCTGGGGCGTCGTGGTGCAGCTACTGGTGATTCTACCGCCAGTTCTGCAACGAGTAGTGTTTGTCGTCGCCTACCTTTGGTTCATGCACTCGTATCTCTCCAAGTTCCTGGTTGGAGTACAGTGAGAATGCGACGGGTTTAATTGGAAACTAAGCAACAACAAAAAGAAGTATTTTTTGGGGTGCAAAATGATAATGATCATAAGATATGGAAATCTACCGATACTGAATAAACAGTAATTGTTTTCTACCTATCGGCTATGCCGAAAGCATCGGGCAGGGTTCGCGAGGGTCTACACGCAGCCGCTTGGACGCAATGATGCAGATCTTACAGCAGGCTACCACTACCGCGTCTGATCGAGCGAATAATCTGCGCTTGACGTGGCATTTGTGGCACACTGGTTGTTTGCAGACTCCACAGGGGCGATGCGAAGCGCGAACGAACTTGGACATGGTCGGTTTCTTCCCGCACACGGAACACGGGTCCGAAGGCATTTTCTGAAGGAAAGAGTCGTGAAGATCAAAAGTTTCGGCTGGAAGTGGCGAGGTGACCGTCGCCTCCGTCTCGCGAGAAGAATCCTCAGGCTCGCACGTTCGCTGAGAGCGACAAGCACTGTACTCGGCGCGCTGCAGAGCTAGCAGAGTCAGACGTTTGGCCTCAGCGATTTCGGTTGCACTAGCGATGGACAGCATCATCGTGCAGGTAGCATCGCTATTGGGCACGAAGGAGGGAACCTCTTCCCCCATGTCGAGCATTCCCTTGGAATAAACACACACGGTGCGTGAGTTGGCATCTTGTCGAAAGATACAGCACATGGTCATCCTGGCTCGCACGACGTCGTTGCTCGTGGACAGCTGCGGATATTCCGTGAGATCCACACTCTTGATCAATCGGTAGCCGAAGCTCTCACCTCGACCGTCAACTCCTGTGCCCGTCGACTCGATAGTGCAGACGTCGTGGTAATTCCCACTTTTGACGTCTCCGAAATTCTGCGCAAGGATCCACTTGAGTGCCAGCTGCTTGAACGGGTCTCGGTCTGATCCACGCTCGATCACAGACAGCACGGCACACTCGAGGTGGCCTCTGTTCAGAAAAGCGTTGGTCACGTGCATCTCTCTGCGGGTCTTGGTATGGAGACCATAGAGAACGTCCTCGAGCGACCCGTCAATTGTGCCTATGCACACTGCAGTCGGCGCTCGTGCTAGTGCGTTCTCCTGACTCAGAGACGGCTGGAATTCCGGCTGCATCTTGCACTTGTACACCCGAAGTCCGTTGTATCGCTTGACCAGTTTCCATTCGTGAGCATCAGGTTCCGTGCATCCTCGACGACGGTACTCGCACTCGTGAGCCAGAGTTCGTGAAATCACACTGTGTGCCAAGTTGCGGAACGCCTCCACGTCACCGTCGCGAAGTCTCACTTTGGGTCTTGCCATTGGAGGCTCGGGGGTCTTGGCGGACGAACGCGCCAGACGTGACTTGTGCCATCTCGCCCCGATTTTCTCGCGCATACTCGCAGGTCTTGCTCGGTCACGTCGCTGTTCTGAAAGAGGCTGAAGCGTTCGAGCTCGTCGCAGTGGAGCCACATCCGCCATTGAGCTGAAATTGGTTGGTTCGAAGGCGGTACACTCTCTCTAACGCTGGTCAATGCAACAATGATGCAGCCTCAAGTGAAGGTGAAGCGAGGCCGGAATTGCCAATCCTTACCATCTGCAGACAATTTTCGCTGGTTTCAGTGCACTTGAACTTGACCGGATGGGCGGGACAGTTGTGTGTCACGGCCTATTGTGTGTATGGTCGGCATACATGGCTACAGTTTTCTCACATTGTGCTTGTGGGTCGGGGGATCCCGAGATGTGGACGCTGAACGCTTCTGTGCCATACAAACGGCTCGTCATATTGCAGTAGCGAGCTTGTAGACGAGTGGTGGCGTATTTGTAGTGTAGAAAAACGAAGCGTTAAGATTGAGTTTGTATTGCGGTTGTGATACCCGTATATCACTTCTAGTATTTGGAATGCGTTCGATACCAAAAATCGTATGTGTTCCATACGATACCATGGTACGGAGCAGCAAGCGAGCTGTGTGTTTGAAGGGATGCGTATATGACAGTGCTGGGCAAGTGAACTGAACTCACAGAACCCAACAATACCATTAGATTAGGTACCTCTTTTGCTGGTATGTCATGCGAGTGGGGACATCGCAAAATGATATATGTTTTTCATGATATACGGTCGAGTTCGGTGGGACCAAAGTTTTGGCGATCTCCAAGGTTAAGCGTCAGTCACAGGCAGGTTGTGGTAACAGCACAAAAGCGAATGAAGGGCTATTATTTGAATTAATTTATGATAGACAGAACCGTCCAGCTAGAGTTCTCCTTTGATATTAGCTAGGGCTTCGCGTAGGCTGAGATAGCTTTTTCTCGAGTCGTAGTGCTTATATCGAGATAACGTGAAAGCGTAAGGGCTGCTTCTTCGGCCTGGCCCGCCCCACACCATGAACTGCACGATTTGTCCAGGCGTAACCTAGTCCAGGTGCCGAGCATTTTGAAGGTGCACGATCACCGACGAAGCACCAGGAGGAGCGAGCTGCTCCTGCTGCTGTCACACATGTCGCTGAGGAGCACGTGCAATGGGTGCCGAGTTTCCTGGGGGTCAAGAGGCTACTGGGCAATACGCTCATGCAGGAGACGAATAGGTGTTAGCCACAATAAACTCGCAGCAAGTGTAGCCTATAAACTACACTAGATGGCCGGACAAGATGCACAGCTCTATCAGTTGAGCACTCACCGCGTAACGCAGCCGTCATGAGCCGATGCAATGAGGCCATCTTCAATGAGCTGCGCCACAAAGCAAGACCCCACTGCACAGCGCGGCATTTATCGCTAACAGCGGAGTTTGCAATTGGTTGACTAGCGGTAGGGATGATAGCTAATAGATGGCTGTCATCGCCGCCTCAGCCCTGAAACACTTGTCCAGCTTGGCGTGATGCAGAATGCGCTGTTTAGATATGTGCTTACTGTGATTGGTAGAAAAACGAGGTTTGTGCTAACGAGCGCAACTTCGCAACCTGCGGGGTTCCTCCCATACAACTTTCCGCCTTTGCCTTCGCGACACATTAAATCACCCGCACCCCACAAACAAAAACCAACTATAAAATAATGCATGTTAAAATCAGTAGTGTTTTGTTACCCTTTTGTCTAGTACTTCGACGCAGCGGCGCGGCATTGACTCGATGAGGGAATGCAACAAGGCAAGAGGGATATCATCCCATGCCTTGAAAAGCGCTGCCTTCAACTCAGGCACGCTATTGAACTGTTTGCCATTAGCATACACCTTCCTACTCATAGTAGACCACAAGTTCCCAATAGGATTGAGGTAGGGGGGACTCGGAAGGCCAATCTAGAACAGCTACATATTGCTTCTCAAAAAACGCCTTTGAGCGATGAGAAACTTGGATACTAGCATTATCTTGCTGGTAGATAAAGTCGGTGCCGTAGTTGAGGTGTGCAAAGGGGAGGAGATACTCGGACACAGTATAGACGTAGTCGTCTGAGTTCTGCCTCCCCGTCAGCACGACAAACGGAGACTTGCCGCGGGCACTGAAAGCAGCCCACACCATAACCGAGCCACCACCACCCTGACGCCGCTTGGTATAGCGCGGCGGCTTGCGGGGATCGCGCCAGTACTGCTGGTAGCCATCAAGGCCGTCCAGGTTCCACTTCTTCTGATCACAGAAGATGATGGACTCCCAGACAGCCCCAGCGTCTTTCCTCAGTAGCATGCCCCCCGCCCATGCCTTGCGCGCGAGCATGTCTTCCACTTTCAATGGTCGCGTGTTTACCATCTTCGCGACACCAACCAGTCCACCCCAGCCAGGGTGCGCTGGATGGTGCGTACCGTGACGGACAGGCTCAGCCTGGCAGCTTGGCTGCGGAGAGATCCCCCATGGCGGCAGTTCACACGAGGCGGCGGGTCTCGCGGTCGGAGGTACCGGGGGCGCGGCCAGGGGTCTTTGCAGGCTTGGTACAGTCGTGGGGATCATTGACTGAGGCCACCACACGCCTCACAGTCTGCGCGCAGCGGCCCCTCTTCTTGGCGCTGAGGCCGGCCACGTGAAGCCCCTTGATCTTGCCGCGCTCACGGTCGGTCTAACGGGGCTTCTTCTTCGACGAAGGCGTCTTCTTGGAGGGGGGGGTCTTCATCTTCGGCATCTTGGGGAATGAAGGGCCCGCTTGCCCCGCTCCGAGATGCCGCGTGCTGGCCGCGTGTCATTATTTTTGATTATGACATGCATTATTTTATACTTGGTTTTTGTTTGTGGGGTGCGGGTGATTTAATGTGTCGCGAAGGCAAAGGCGGAAAGTTGTATGGGAGGTACCCCGCAGGTTGCGAAGTTGCGCTCGTTAGCACAAACCTCGTTTTTCTACCAATCACAGTAAGCACATATCTAAACAGCGCAGGCTAACTCGAAAACTGGCGGAGTACCAGATCAAAACGACCCCGGGTGATCCATTGTGTCGCGGACTGTATTTGTATCCAACATGTTATTTGATATGAAGAGAAATAAGTAGTATCAATAGTAATATGCTAAATCGACTTTGGGAAGGTATGGGATATTTGCGCATTCAGACGTGGGGTGGGATCCCTGGGTGGACTCTGGAATAAATCCAGAGAATACTACCGGTACAGGAAGAGTACAGTCTCTTTTGATTGGCTAATAACCAATTATCCACAGTGTTGAAGATTCATGTACCGGTACAATAGTCAGTGTTAAAGAGTAGAGCTGTTTCGTGCAATGGTCTCATCATGGCCATTTCTGTAGAAATAGAACTTTATTCGGACCAAATTTTGTGGTCAAACACAAACTTCTTCGCGGAAACCGGGGGCTGAAGCCTCGTTGCTGCAGAGTTTTAGTCCCCGCACCACTGTGTAATAGGCCTTCGGTGGGGCCAATGATGCCGCTATGCTTCCACCACGACGTCCGACGGTGATGTAGGCTAGTCTGGGTTATTTTCGTAATAATATATAATGCCTCTGCACGAAAATTGCACGAGATGATTTAGTGCTGCACGAAATGTTTTCGTGCATTTCGTGGAGGAAACGCGAAGGACACACGTACCGATCTGAATAACACACAAACTCCAACCCGATTTATCAACACACTAGCAGCAAGGGGCAGACATTGGACGTATTTCTGCTCGCTGCAGCGATGTCCAAACCCTTTCCGGCAGCGGGGTGACGATGCATATGGTCGCTATGCGGTTGCTTGAATGTCTACCGAAGGTTGGTAGACTGAAGAGCCGCTGTCTCAGACATAAATCAGCTCCTCAAACTGCCGCAGCGCCAGCCCAGCGTCGCGGTGCGCAGCACCTACAGACCAACCACGCCGGGCCTCGGCGCCTCGGAGCTGCACAGTGCAAGCCTGTACGCAGGTGATACAATAGAGTATTGCTCTAGAGCCTTCGTGTTAGGCACCGCGCGAGGACATCGGTCGACAGTCGTCCTAAGGATTGATCAGGACGTTGATGCAGAGTTACCCGTATCCGTAGACATCGAGGAAGTGATCCCACGTGCCATAATGCTGAGGCTTACGGTGGACCGCTATGGGAACCGTTTCAATGCTCCGTACGCGCTATGGCGCAAGTTGCCGACCTACATGCTCATTCCCTGATGGTGCAGCGCCCAGACCCGAACCAGCGCCTTCAATAAGGCACTCCCCGGTGCCATTCGTGAAGCCTTCGCATCAACTAGCCGAAAGCATCGTAATGCAAGTGAGGAAAGTGTGAAAGAGAGCGTAGAATCAGAGGGCGCTTCAGATGTTCAAGCCGTCGCTGGTCAATAACCGCCACCAAGCACCGCCGCAGATGACGAGACAGTGGTGGATGTCGATGAAACGTCTACGACAAGTACAGGCCCCAAACCTACAAGCGCCGTCATCAGGCAAAATGCGCGACCACGCGCGGTGCTAACTAGATTCACCACGCTCGGTGACAGCGATGAAGATGAAGGACCTGTTGAAAATCGCCGATGTGAAGAGTCGCCTAGCCAATTTGCATGCCCGACGGCCAGTCTACCAGTCTCCAGCTACGGAAGGCCGCGTTCTGATGACCGAGATGGCTTGGCCAGACGAAATAAGGAAGATTGACAGTTGTGAGACCAAAGGAATCAAGTTTTCCGACCTCGGATCGTATCACAAGTGTCGTTCCGTAGGAGATTGCTTTTGGGACAGCTGCGACAACGTAGACGCTGCCGTGTACTGTACTCCTACGTGCTGCAACCCTGGAGAGTGCTGCAGCAACGCTCCAATTCATCGCACGACCCTCAAATGGTTCGGTAATGGTCGTGTGGGCCTGGGGGCTACATGACTACCAGCTTGGACGGCGGAGATACGCCGGCGAGTACTCTGGAGAATTGAGTGAGTGGGATGCGCTAATTCCGGGCCAGCCGAACCAAGCACTTAAGCAAAACAGTGGCTACACGCTACGCTACAACGCGAAATCTGTGCGGAAGAAGTTTGTATACGTCATGCTGTCAACTGTGGAACTGTGACACGGTTCGTGAGCCACGCATGTGACGCGAATGCGGTTCTTGTTGAAATACAAAACCGCAGAAACGTCAAAATACTTATCAAGATGATAAAGGTCGTGAAAGCTGGCGCTGAGAATACCTTCCACTATGATAATAAGCGGCGGTTTGTATGCGCATGTGACGCGTGTTGGCTGGACCGGTGGTAACTCTACCAGCAAGTAAGTTTGGAAATAACTCGCACATGTAGGACAAGTACGAAGTGGTTACGAACACAAAGAAAATGTTTTCTCTCCGAATCACAGTTACTGTGAGGTGCTGGAGTCTAGGTTATAGTACGCGTAAGGACCAAGCCGGTTGAAGATGCTCCAGTACCCCAACGGATGCGAATACTAGTAGTTCTGGATCAGTATCTCGACACACAACCCATAACCGACGTCGACCATGCGAGAAAAGTGTAAAGTGACTTTACCGGGGGTCCCAGGTATTCACTTCATGATAATTATTCATTATCTTCATTGCCGCCGTCCTAGTACATACAAATGGAGATGCTAGATCTGTTTGCGTAAAATGCTCAGACTCACTATGTCCCTCTAGTTCCTATAAGCTTCCGTCTTGGCAGAGAATACGCACAGACCTCCACGTTGATGTGCTGGATCACTCGTAACTGAGAGCAGGACCAACGGCCCTCGGGCGTCTACCCGCACCAGCAAGATCACCTTCACAACGCCGGCGTTTCTTTCTGCTTATGAGAACTTCTCGGCCTGGACTGTCGACGTGCGTTGTCATTCGCATCGCGTATAGGACATTCTCACATGTTCCGAACACGAAACAATAGTTGCAAGGACACCATTGACTGTCCACGTCAGCCTGCCACCCGCCCCACGGCTGATTCTAAACCTCCATTCTAGCGTAGTATGCACCCATCTGGACCGAGACGGCTATGCCTTCCTCACTGCGTTTGTCGGGAGCATCAGCTATACGCGGGACCAACACGGCCTTCACCCGAACGATTGAATGTCCACCACACCAGCAAAATCCCTCAGTAGAATACATATCAAAAAATGTATAGAGAATAGATAATAGAAATGGCAAATGTCGAATATTTTTGTAGGATCGACTACAATGGTTCCTTCGTCAGAGTACAAATGACGTTCCTGATTCTCATGATCTGGACTAACATGAACTTGCTCCAAAAATGTTTTGAAGGTCTGATGCACAACGGTTAAACTTCCTACTCTGTAATTAGGGTTGATCGCCCTTCCAAAGTCCGCAATGCGATAACTGCTCGAGAGGAGAGCTTATCAACAAGCGAAAGTACCAACCGCCACTTATCAGGAGGCTTGCAAACAGGATTGGTATCGTTTAAAAATGCTGTCAGTTCAACCCGATGTGTTTAAACCAATTGCATCGTCTACCCATTGCCTCCCATCGCGTGTTTTGCAGAAGAGGTGCCGTTGTTTTCATGTTGCAAATCAATGTCTTCTGGCGACGCAAGTGCTCAATTGTCTGAGCCATGTAGCCGTAGAACTTGCCACTCATCATTGCTTTAAAAGCTTTTTGAATGAGCTCTAGTTGGTGCAAACTCCACCAGACTCTCGTAAACCCACTTGAGCACACCTCCTGAAACCGAGTAGCGAGTCTACTAGACTTGCCAGTCATTGTGCGCTTGCAACCGCTGGTTATACCAAGTATTAGGACCTTCCAGATCGGACATCCAGCAATTGCGTGACGGCAACAAACATAGCGCCAGCCGTATGACTACCGCTCATCAGGGTCCCAAGTAAGTGCAGATCGATCAATTTTTGGTTGTGATAGGCTCGAATTCTAGGACCCAAATACGATATTGACATGTGCGTCGACGTATCCGAAGCTAGCAAGAACGTCGAAGCATGAGAGAGAATTTGAGCAATTTTCTGCAGGTTCATTGCGCAGACAAGTCGAGCGTATTTAGATGGAAGTCCAGGTGAGCATGATCCAATCGAATCCAAAACAGTTCCGTTTTTTGTCATAGGTAAGACCGACAAGGCCATGCAAAATGACATTCCCATGCTTAAATAGTCCACGGTCAAATGAAATTGTACTGGATTCTTACTATGACTATTCTGATTGTTTTTGGAAAACTTGTAATTTTGAGATGAACTGCGGTGGAGATCTATTGGGTTATTCATGACGTCTGCCACGTAGGGGGGATACTATATTGATGCCACAACGGATCAGGACAGCTTAAGTTACAGCAAAACACCTCTTAGGGCTGTTCGCCAGTTCCAGCATCTGAGCCGCTTTTGCATCTTTTGAGCCTTCAAAGCCACATATTGGAGCCCGGAGCGTGGCGATTGTCAGCAGGAGATCGTACAGTTTGCTTAGGAACAGATCGAAAAATAACTTACGCAGTTAAAACCTAGAACTACGCTCTGGTCAATACAAAAATAAGCAAGAAAAAAGGTTCCAAAGCAAAACGAAGGTCCGGTGACACAGATAGCCCGACGTTTTGACCATTCTTGGGGAGTGAATCCAACTATCAATACACTGACGCCCAAAAGCTCTAAATTGCTCGTATATACGACATTCCTGCACCCATTCGATGTGGGGGTAGGCAACATCGTCGAAGTAAGAAAAATCAGAAAGTATCGTTCTCTGCTCTTGTGAGATGCATGAGGCCAGCAGTTGAGAAGCATCACTCCAGGCCATTCTGCACGATAGGCATTTGCTATGGCAGCGCAGTGATCAAGTGATTCAAACATGATCTTTAAGTCTTTTCCGAACAAGATATCGCCAAATTTGCAAGTCATTGCAAACAATTCACGGTATGACAATTCACTTTCGCTTTTTACGAACAGGAATGGCCATGATACAAAATGTTTTGAGGATTTTCCACGTTCGTATTGAGTCATGTAGGTACCAATGCCCATCATCCTTCATGCAGCTTGTATGTTCCATCACTGGATGCGAAAAGGTCGCTGGCCTGGTCTTGCATGGATCGTGCCAGATTCAGAATGGATTGTCGACTTGAAGATCATTCCAAAGCTTTTATTTGGTGTACACGAAGTACAAGCAATTCATCCACCGATTCCTTTACTGAAGGATCAAACGAGTCCTCACTAGGCACGTTGTCAACCGCAGTCGTCACATTGCAACCGTAGAAGTCGATTGCTGTTTCGCACATCCTCGTGCTTACCCATTCAAACAAGGCCGCAGCATTTTTGATATGCCAATTGTCTACATTATCAAGAGTGTTGGATAGTACACATACGAAACTTTAACTTTAAAAAAACACATTAATCTACCTTGGGTCCCGCCTATGAGTGTAGCTTTACGGTGTTTTAGCTGAACTACGTCCGGTAAGAGGTCCATCATTCTGGGGTTGTCCTTGTACTTCCTCATCAGCACCAGACGACATTGTTTTGTCCAGCTCCACCACTGAGCATTGCATCCACCGCAGGTTTGTATAGAGGGGAAATCCCACGCTTTTTCTTCGTGTTCTTGGCAGCATCGATGCGCTCGCAGTTGTCCTTTTCATGGGACACAATTTCCCTACCACCTCCTTCGACTTTTGTCACAAGTCGAACTCGCTTCGGGCAGCTTGGATGGGACGCACAGACATATAGTGATGTTGCCGAACGTGACCCTTGGTTGTGAGAGTAGCGGTAGGTGAGGCCATCTCAGTGTTGCATGGCCGCTAGAGCGGCATCTGTCGAAGTGTGTTCAGATACAAATTGGTACTTGCGCCTCCGTTGAACGGGGCTGATATCCCCCTCTTCCTCCGAGTCCTCGTGAAGATAGGGGGCCAGTTCTTCTGACATTGTCAATTTGACAATGGTTGTGTACGATACCAACTGAAAGTTAGAATGACAGTGTAGCCGGTGGCGGCAGCCCACCGCTATTAGAGCTGGCTTCCCCTTGCCCCTGTCGTCTATTTGGGAGGCCCGCAACCTCGTTCGTCAGATGCTTTGAAATGCAGTGGTGGCATACCATCCGAGTAAAATAGAGTGGTACCCGTTTTTGGGATAAATACTTGCAGAGCATCTCAATTATACGTATACGTCGAAGTACCTGAAAATCATCCCAATTGTACACGAGAAAAATCCGCACCCTTCTTCGTGCGCAGCACGACTTTGTTTTACTTACTACTACTTCGTCTCACAAATGTTGTCACTAGGACATTTTTTTCGCGGTCTCATTCATCAAAATACAACAAAACGCAATATAACTGGAAGAAAATGAATTCCCGCGCCATAACCATTCGTTCTGTGTGCGGGTTTGGAGGAGGAACGCTACATTGCCTCAGCTACGCCAAAATCACTGGTTGAGGAGCTCCTATAAGTCGGCAGGAGGTGAGATGTCGCCCATCCTCGATTTTTCCCTCAGTTTACATCACACAACAAAAACCTCCCATGCCTAGGCAACAAGTACCTCGGTGCCGTGAGCTGACAGAGGAAGAGAGAGCCGAGGTGGTCTTACGGGTTCTGCAGAACTCCGTAGATGGAGTACGTGTCTCGGAACAATGAAGAAGGTGGCGGCGGGGTTTCGTGTGATGCCAAGGACGGTGTCGCGCATCTGGAAACGTGCCTTGAAAGCTAAGGAAGTGACGGGGTTGTGGAGTGCGGCGTCGCTGCTAAGCTGGAGAGGCTGCGGGGGGGGGGGGTCAGTTACGCTCGCCGCGGTACGCTTCGCGCAGCTCGGCTGCCTGTGGTGTTCCTCGTGCGACGCTGCATCGCCGTGTGAAAGCCGGAGATGTACGTGCTCACGTAAGCGTGGTGAAACCTCTGCTAACAGAAGCAAACAAAGCTGCAAGGCTATCTTGGTGTAGTGCGCATATTCATCCTACTCTACGTCTCTACAACGACATGTATGACACCGTTCACGTGGATGTGAAACTATTCTACATGGCGCAAGTGCGACGGAGCTTCTACTTGTTGCCTGGTGAGCACGAACCAGAGCGAAGCGTGCGCTCCAAGCGCTACATCACCAAGGTGATGATGCTGGCCGCAGTGGCGAGACCGCGCTGGGTGCCCTCCGGCAGCACGTTCTTCGACGGTATGCTGGGGATCTGGGCCTTTTTGTTGTCCGAGAACCAGCTTTGCGTAGCAGTTATAACCCCCCCAGCAGGGACGATGGAGACCAAGGAGGGGCGCGTGAATAAGGAGACCTACCGAGCCATGCTTATTGAGAAGCTGCTGCCAGCTCTCCGCGAGCGAATGCCACACGCAGCTGAAGGGAAACGTATCACGGTCCAGCAAGACAATGCGTCCCCGCACATTTCGCCTCAAGACCCTGCTTTCTGTGAAGCTACTAGCCGCATGAGGCTAAGCGTGGAGCTGCAATTCCAGCCCCCAAACTCTCCTGATTTGAATGCGCTGGATTTGGGCGTTTTTAGCGCTATCCAATCGCGCCAGATGCTGCGTTCTCCTCGCAGCATCGACGAGCTAGTAGATTCCGTCAGTGAAGCGTACTGGGAGCTTCCCCATAGTATGTTGAACGCGGCGTTTTTGAGTCTCCAGTGCTCTATGGATTCGTGCATTAAGGACAAGCGCTCAGCCACGCCCGCCTTTTTCGCGACTCGATCCAAGACACGATTTACATAGTTGTGAATCCCAGGTGCAGAATCGGTTTGCTTGTCTTCGGGTGAGCAATTTTTGGGTACTTGCAGGTCAGGCACGTCTTAGGGATGGTCGATCAGGTCAATATGAGGGGTGGCTGGAGTCAGGGAAGTTTGTGACTGGGCCTGGTGTTCTGGAAGCTGGTTTAGCAGTGCGGCGGTTGGTGACGACTGCGTAATCAGCGCTAGCGCAATGGCAAGAAGTGGACAGGTGACGAAGTCGTCGTCAGGACACAACGAAAGACCCTGTTCTTCAGACGTCTTGACCCGGATAAAGCGAACGAAGAAGATGTCGCCTGAGCCGACGGAAATGTTTGCCTTGCGAAGGAGTGTGAGATCGGACGCTCGCCCAAACAGATACCAGAGTAAACAAAGCAGAGCCGCGTCTTGATAATCCGCGGAAGTAACAGCAGTCGAATAGAGATACTCGATCATCTGCTTCAGTGCCTTCTTCGTGCATGAAGGAGCCTTGTTCACAAAAGCTCCAGACTCTCTCTTCATGCAGTAGCGTTCCAAGACTTGCCCTTTGGTGAGAAGGGTCTTCTCAATCGCTGCTCGATGCTGAGGGAATTTCCTCAGCAGCCAATTCTTGGCCTGTCGATAGTACTGCATCACCGAGTGTCGTGCCAAGAGCTGGCCTTTGCGTCTTTCCTTGAAGGCAAGGTACATGCCAAACTTGTCGACCACAGCTGCTAAGATTAGCGCCGCATTCTCGCGCTGCATGCACACTTCCAGGTATTCCCACGTAACGCCTTCGTCCTCGACAAACTTTAAGAACGACCGCACCGCAGACTCGCGAGCGCGCTTGGTGTTGAGTGGTGCAAGGTCTTTCAGACTCATCTTGGAGCGGGGGTCGGAGGTGTCGGAGCTTGAGTGTTATTCGTGATTTATGCGAATGCCTTGTGATCTGTAGGGGGATATCAATAACTTCGCTGGTCTCTCCGACTTGATATGTCGGACCTGTGGCTCTGTAGCCATCATAAATCAATGAGACCACTGATTGGTTGAAAAAGCGACCGTTTAGTGATATAATTCGTCAAAACGACAAATTAATTCAAAAATTTCTGACTATTGGCCAACATTAACAATAGTTAATACAAGTATGGTCGGAGATTTGACTATATTCATCCATACAAAAACAGTCAGGGTTTCTGGGTTGCCGCGCTCGTCGCTGCATCCCTTTTTAAGCTGATAAATGGTATGAACGACGAAATAGCCTTCATTAAGAGACCGTACGCTCGTCAGGGGGTGAGCACGTCTTGTGGCTTCACAAGGAGCTGGATCCCCTAGGCTTTCTCGTTCTACCAACGGCACAAGTGGTCGGGTGGGATGGGAGACAGCTCACCGTGCTAGAAAAGGCAGTAATCTTGCGAGTTGCCTTGTAGTGACTTGGTAGGGGACGCCTTCCGGCAAGTACCGTGTGATTTTAAACCCTGACTGTTTTTTGTATGGTGATTGGGTTGCAAAACTGCCTCAACTTTTTCTCCAAATCGCACGCACATTTCAGGTGCAGTATTACTTCAACCATGGCTGGTACATGCACTGGTCGTCCAGTCGATGAGCTGTTGAGGATCACCAGAAATAAACCTCGGTTGCAAATGACCGGTAATGTACTAATACATGTATCGGGATTTTTCGTCAATACCACTTATTCTACGGTATGAATTAGGAGATCTCTCTGAAGTAAGAGATCTCAAGTACGGTACACAGTAAGCTTACGGAAAGTTTCCGTCGGAAACCACAACAGACAGACAGATATCAGATGAGATACGGTATTATAAAACAAAATGTTTCTCGGTGCAGTTGAGTACCGCATAACCTTAGTTATGAAATACACCTGATCTGCAGTGAAGTGCTGTGGTCTGAAATTAAGTAAAATGGCAATTCATACAAATATCAAGTATAGTTACGAGTGCGTTATAAAAAGTTGATGGTTGGGAAAATGTCACCGGGTGTGTGCGGCACCGAGAACTCGTGGTTGGCAGCAAACAGTGCAGTGTCGGCACAATGAATCTGCGTAGGCACAGTAAACGTGGTGTATCACAGCAAAGTGCTGTGGCAGCACACAGCTAATTCTTGCATTTGATCATTTGTTCGGTTTCTGTAGGGCAACACAAAAGGGGCAGGGCCCAACACTTTTAGCCAACCAGCACTTGCCGTGACCACTTGTCGCACGCGACACTGTGTGGACCACTAGACAGCACGCATTCGACCACGAGGCACCCGAGCAAATATGCCCAGGCGTATCCCTTGGCGAGACACAGCTCTCCTCGTGGGCAAGGCTCAAGCTGACCTGGTGTTGGATACACTGAAAGCTTTCGACATCACGAAGAGTAACACGCTCGCGTGCACAATATATGCGGACTCGGAGCACAAGATGCGCTACCGGCTGCTCGAGTGCAGCTCGGAGACGTGCGCTGAGCCCAGTGAGCTTAAATGCCTGTGGGAGGGAAGGTGGTGACCTGCCTGAAAACGAGCAACGCTTGTTTTCACGAGTTCAGCGAGCATCTCTCTGCTGCGGACCCTCGAAAGAAGAAAAACCTAACGTCTACACAGAAGGCGCTCTGTCGTAAGCTAGTGGACCAGCACCTTCGACCGATGCGGATCCGATTGGTGCTTTCCCGTAAGTTCGGTACTTTGTTGGTGGACCTCTTACGACCGTTCAAAACTTTGTGAATTACTATCCAAGAACCTATTTGGAAAACCACGATCGTAAAGGAGCTGAAGGCGTGGATTCACGCCCACGCCTTCAACGGAACCGAGAAAATTACCCAGTCTTTTCCATTTGGGTGGGAGTACGACCGCGAAGTCAAACTGGCCGTTGGAAATGGCTCGGACGAGAGGCCTTTTATCCTCGGTCTGACTACAAAAGCGCTGATGCTGCGCATGATGCTGCCACCAGAGAGTTTTGTTTTGCATGTGGATGATACATGTAAGACAAATCATGTCGGCTACCCAGTGATTGTCGTTGGAGTGTCTGACCGATCTCGTGGATTCCACCTAGTGGAACTTTTCGTGGTCTCTCAGGAGAAGCAGTTGGTGTTCGAAGCCGTACTCCTGTCCCTACGTGGCGTTTGGGCTGGATCACAGCAAGGAGTTGGCGGTACAATATGCAATGGCAGACGGAGATAAAGCGCAATGCAGTGCCTTGTATTCGGATTTCGGCGGTTACCCAAGGTTTCAATTCCTAATGTGCTTTTTCCACGTAATGGAAAAGGTACAGACGGCGATTAAGTTGTTTTACCTCACTTCTAGCGGCTAAAGTACTACGAGATAAACGATCTCCACTTTGCCCGAAGTGGAGATGATATTTTGCGGATGCGGACATCGATTTTGGTGGAGTGGCTAAAGGATCCACGTCTTTTGGTGTTCTCGAAGTACATTACTGCTGAATGGCTCATAGGGACCTTCAGCACGTGGCGGGCATACGCAACTCTGAGTGGTTTCACTACCACTAATAATCCTGCCGAGACTTTTAATGCCGTTATCAAGAGGGATTACACTTTGAGGCGGCGTCTAAAAATGGGAACCCTTTTGCGCGAGTCCAGTGCATGTGTCGAAGATCAGTCTTTAAGTGCCCGGTCATTCCTATTTGGTGTGACTCCATCAGCAACCCTCACACGTCGAGTTACCGAATTGTCACGAGCAAACTATCTAGGAATTGGAGGAGGTGAATCATTGGATTTTGCGTGTGCTGGATGGACTGAAAGGTATTCTGCCATCCGATGGCTATCAGAACCCTGCTAATCTAATTGGTAGAAAGGAATGCTTATCTACCAATAGGAAGCCTAAATGCGTACAGACCAGCGGTCTGCAAAGTGTAACAATTGGTGTGTCTTACACCAACGTTCGAGAACCCTCCATGTAACCAAGTGGCTACGTGCAGCCACTTGTGTATAACCCCGTTACACTATTCTTTCTTCGCTTGCGGTCTCCAGCTGACTCTTCTTCATCAGGCGGCTGGTGGGCCTCTTCAATCTCCTCGATACCGGTGTACTTTCGTTTTCGAGATGTAATTTACTCGCTGTAGTGAAACCAGCAGAAAATTTAAGCGAGATACGTATGCGACAGGGTGGAAATATAGGTGAAAAGCTCTACTGAGGATACCCGGGGTGAAGCGCCAACCATATTTTTCATGGTACACAGAGATGTAGCCCTGCGACCCGCTACCATCGCTACCTTATCTTAGTAGCTAGTTCCGGATACTCCTCCATACGCCCCCAGTCGTAAACGATCGCTTCTTTTAAATTGTGTTCTATACTTATTTTTTTGTCCCGCACGCACGTTACGAACCGACGAAGCATCTACCATCCACCGTCATTCGCGGGCTGCACAAATAACATATCCGGTCTTACTTCTCTAGGCATCTACCTTCCTTTGTATAGTGAGGGCTGCGCAATATACAAATCAGGTTTCTGTTCCTAGCTATTTACTTCCATCATCCTTTATTTACCGCGGGCAACGCGCAAAATAAATCCGATATCAGTTGTGTGTTTTTCATTAGCCGCTGTTGTGTTTTTGTCTTTCTTTTTTTCAGCGTGGCTTATGTCGGTATTGACGACGATTTTGGGAATTTTATTTTTGACCCCTATTTAAGGGTCAGTCCTATAGAACAGGAGCAATCGTCTTATACTGATCTTTGTATGTGTGGGAATATCGGTATACCGGCTAATGAGTTTAGGGTTAAAGAGAGCAGGGTGTAAGGGTCGACCGCCTAGATGGTGCTGTGATTGGTGGGAACTGAGCCCGGTAGTATCCCTCCTAGAACCTTTCTTTTGGAATGGTATTCTTTTTTTACGGTGCCTCGATCGGAGGCTCTCGGCTGAGAGCACGGCAACTCCTTAGTGCCTCGAAACCGATATTTCAGGATTCCGCGGTCGTATTACCAACAGCGGCGCAAGTGCGATGTTCCCGGTAATACCTATAAAGCTAACCGACTATACCGGTACGGTGAGCAACATGGAGCTCCTAGGGCACCGTGCCCGACCACGGCCTCGAAGGCGCATGCGGTGTCCCCACCACAATACGCCGGGTCCCAATACAGCCAAATGCTGACCGATGACTGGGTCCGGGGAGAGACAGACGGCCCGGCAAAGCCGGCTTTTATCGCCGTTTGTGCTGCCTCTGATCCCGGATTGGGTATGAGACTTCCCATGCCGCTGGCGGGCGCACATGGGCGTGCTCAGCATCGGGCTCCGAAGAGCAGGAGGGGTGGTCGGGCAAGAAGTAGTGTTTTTATTATTATATAATTGCATACAGCTACACACCTTTAGTCGTAGTGGGCCCGCGCGCGCCGTGCCGTGTCCTGCCGTGTCCGCGGCCGTTTAATTAATGAAGGGAAAATGAAAGTCCAAACGTAATTTTCTTTTTGGACAATCAAAATTGTTTCTAAACCGACAGTGCGGCGACGGACCGACAGCCAGCAAACTACGTTAGTTGTATAGGATAAGCTTTGGGGAATTTTTCGAAAATCGTAATTGGTCTGGACATGGCGGTATTTCGAGAATAAGACCCCTACCCTTTTGATGTAATATGGCCCATATTATAAATAGGGCATTTGTCGTTCATCAAGGCAAACGTGCCCTATCCAATTTTGGGAAGGTGCCCTGTTTAGTTGGGTCGAACGCAGACCTTGACAAAACGGATTCTGCGCTCTCCCTCGGTAATGACGCCTTGTTTGTTCTACCTGTGATGAATCTCATGTATCTACTCATTGTTTTGAGTGCTCTGTTTGTGTGTCAGTAGCGACGGGATTGAGCTGCGATGGCACGCGACAAAAAGAAACGTGGCAGCGAGGTTCCGTATGCTATAATTCAAAAGACAGCGTCAAGCACTGTGTCTGGACTGTCAACACCCTTTCAAGACGCACATCAGCTTCAGTATGGGCTTCGTATTTCTGAACGAAATGCGATCGATGGTGGGTGATCTCCGCTGCTTGTCGCTGTTTCGTTCGGCTGAGAAGAGGAGGTTGGCGCCAAACGCAAGCAAACAGCTAACACAAAGTACTTCAACAAAACTTCCCGTCCAGAACATTACAGACAGCATCTTGTGAACCAGCACCCAACGCGTTGGGCGAACTATCAACACTAGCTAAAAAGAGAAGCAGAGATCGTACTTCAACGATGTTAACCCGCTTCGTGCTACCATTTTGGCATTTGCAATGAAAAGCAAGCACTGATTTTTGTGTCTATCGACCGAGACATAATCGATGCCATCCTCACCCAGTACTGCTTGACGATGGTGGTACCGATATGTCGTGGACGCCCATGATGTCTCGTTTGCCTATGAATGATTCGCAGTCTCAGTATATATTGACAATCACTCGGCATGGTGTGCTCCAATCACTGCTGCGTAGATCTGTCATTTTTTCACTTCTAAAAACAAAATATCAATATTACAATATACAACCAATCACCCAATATCGTACTCGGCCAATACGCAATCGAATGACAGGGCGATCTCGCACCATCCAACCATCAGCATTGGCACCAAAACGAGTGGCCACAGCAGCACAGCGTGCGTCGTGAAAGCCGAAATGTAGCTGAATTGTCATGGCCACTTCTCATTTTGCACCCTGCCGCTCGTATCCCCGTCAAACCCCTCCATTTCCATGCGTAGCGCTGCCTGCGTTCTCGGTTTTCTCCGTGACGACATGACCGCTGCCCCTGACGCCATTCTCGATAACTAACCCGCCCCACCAGATGGACTAGACCAGTCTGCCGATAGCGACTCGCCCATTTTCGACACGTACTCGGAGCAAGTCGGAAGTGAAGCCATCGTGATGCCGACAAACTTCACTGTCAGTGAGTTCTAACTACTCTGTGGACATGCTGAGGAGGTGCTTGGTTGTCAATGGATGTGTGGACGCGGCAAAAAGAGCAATACCAAGGTAAGGGATGCCTTTTTTTATGATGCTTTGTGTTCTCAAGCACTTCTCCACGTGGCACAAACACGCACTCGACTTTGGGCTTAAGCCACCCACCTTTGAGATGCTTGTCCAACGAGTTATGGACATCTGCGATCCAGTCTTACGCGAGATGTTCGTCATTGCCCCCAGCATGATGATCACCGCGACAATGGACGGTTTTTCAGCAACTACCCTTACGCTCTCTATTCTGGCGATGTGAAGTTCCAGCCGGCGCTTCGACCGTCGGGCCGCTAAAAAGAAGCCCCCAGGTACTTCTCGAACAAGCGCAAGCTTTATGGCTTCAAAGTTGGAGCTTCTGTGGCCCCCCCCCTGATGAGGTATTTTTCACCAATCACAGTGCCGGAGCAGTGTCGGACATCACGAATTTATCCAATCATGTGGAAAAAAACCGCGGAAATCAGCCAATGAGAGCCTTCTAGACGTCCATGGCGAAGGTTCTACCGATTACCGCGTTTCGTCGGCGGACTTAGCAGACAAGGGTTACCAGGGATATGCGTCAATGATCCGAGCCGTGGATTCGAAGAAGAAGCCGAAGAACGGTGAGCTCACTGCAGACGAAGTCACGAGGAACACCCGCGTTTCGTCTGATCACGTCATCGTGGAAAACTTCTTCGGACGAGTCTGCAGATTGTGATGTATCCAGCACGCTACGTTTAAGTGGAACGAGAGTGCTTTTGGTAAGGTTTGCTCTATTTGCTTTGCAATAACTCATTTTCATACACATATTAACCCCTACGCAGCGAAGACGGCGATTTTTACAGCTCCGTTGCTGCCACCTTCAGTTCGATGGCGGAGGAGCGACGAGCTCGTCATGCTCGGACGCAACGAGCGTACCGTCACCACCGCGATGCTCACCTGGAAGTGGACCAACGTTCGTTCGCGGCTGCTAGTTAGTGCACAGTTATCTGTGACTGTGGTGACATGTAACGAATCCGTTTGCCACGCTGCGGCAGACATTTAACCTGGTGGCACTGGAATGACAGTACTATCGAGCTCATATCGACTTGTCTTTTGATGCTAGTGTGTCGTTGCATCGCGCTCTGCGTGGAAATGTCTTTTCGTCAGTTGCTAAATCCCTGACCACGAGATCTAATGGGATATGCTAAATACTGCATATAGCCGGGTAGCGTTCCTGCAACGTTATTTACGACAACACAACATATCTTAGCACAACATCAACGACTTCATTGCAACGCTAACATCTTTTCCGTACTTAGGTGAATGCTAAAGGTGAAAACTCAGATGGGGTTGCAAATCTTCAAAATTGGAGAAGTGGACTGGATTTCTATCACCCTGCCTAAACCCAACCTTTCCTACGGATTAACCCTATAGGGCCGACCGGGATTAGTCCATGCTTGGTCCTGGGTTTAACGCCCGCGTGCTCAGCACACGGGCCTTGAACCACAGGAATCAGTTTGGCTAATAGCTAAGTCCCACCGTGGCATTTCACCCTCTCCTGATTTTAACGTTGCATGACACACTTCCCATTTAGCCCCTGAAAACCACGCAAAATAAATAACCGACTAAATTATTTGCAGTTGCATGTTGCACGAAGCTGGGACCGTCGCCGACAGGGCCACCATTCACGTGGGCTATTCAAAAGCACTGCAAGTCTAAGTGCTTAGAGGTGTTCAGTTGTCGTGTGTAACCAATGACTTTCAGTTTTTTTTTACATTTTGTACATTTTTGTATAAGATTTTTGGATAATCTTACACTTTAATTTATAGTGTTTTTTTAATGTATATAAAGGTATCAATTTTACGAATACATTTTTTGTACGACAGCAAGCGCATTGACGTAAAGAGGTACCAATGTACGATCATATGTGAACTCTGCCAGTCAAATCGGATCCCCCGTAGTCTCTGAAATAAATTTCAGCAAAACAGCCTTATATTTGCCTCAGGAGGAAATGCTAATACTTGCAAAGTTTACTTTTAACATGGTTTTTCTCTTACGATCAGACGAAAAAGAGGCATTTTTCGTAGGTCAAGCATGATTTGCAACTCAAATTATTTTGAAAATGGTGGAGCTATGTTGTGTACCGATAGAAGGTAACAAGCTAAGGGTGCTTAGGGTTTTGGAGCAAAAGTAGTTTTCGCGCTAATGCACGTAAAAAATCGACTTATTCGTACTTAACAGTCGTAAATTCGTACTTAACTGCTTTTTTCAGTAGTAGTGAAGATTGATAACTAAAGCAATATTCGCCCTGATGGAGTTACTGGTAGAAATTGATAGGGTTAGTCATTAAAATGCTAGGTTTAAATATTAAATGCACCGTGTGCTGATAAAAATTGCGCTACCAAAAGTGGTCGCATCTACTTAGAATTCTAAAACCGCCTCGTCGAACGAAGACAGATCAGTTCGCTCGGAGTGTGCATCCCAGTGACAGAACATGCTAAACACATGTATTTACAGCATCAGCACACAGCAAATCATTTGACTTGACTTAAGTATTGATTTGACCTCCTGAGTATCGCAATAAAACATAATCGAGGATTACAGGTAGTGACAGAAAAGGGACCAGCCGCGCTGCGCTTGGCTGGGCCCCCCTTCGGCGCCCCCGCGGTCGCGATAAAAAGATAGGAGACTGCAATGTGCGGCTCACTGTGTAGCTCGCCTTAGTTGGCGCCGCGGCTATGGACACCCACGTCGCCCAGCCTCGTGTGTGTTGCTACTATTTTCTGCATCCCGGTGAGGCATCTAAACCGACGAGTCTCGTAACCTCGAAGAGAATGAGGCGTCGAGGCAAATGAGAGCTTTAGCAGGAGCAAGAGCAACATCTATGCATAATAGAGGAGAGCAGTTTATACGTCCCAGATACTACGTTTCCTATTTGCAAACGATGCTTGTTGCGGGCGGAGGGGTTCGACAAGCACGAGTTTAGTACTATCACGCGGTCTGGCGGGTGGCGCATTTCGATCCACTGAACCATGTCAGCACGCCACGCAGCTCAAGGCCAAATTGAAATGCAGCTACGAGATGGCGTGTTTCTACGTCGCGCACGGCTTCACCAGGCTACACAGCGGTTCGTAGAGCGCTGACGACAGATTGGCCCACCTCACCAGAGCACACGATGACTGGCGGGCCTGACGGTCCTCTTTCTCTTTGACGGTGGTACACGAGGTAATCCCGACCCAGGTGGTGCGGGGCCGTGGGCGTTCGGCTAGAGCCGGTGAGGACATCAACCGCGGTATGGTGAATAGTCAGCATGTCGTACGCGAATCGCAGGACGCCAAACAACTGCGCGGAGTTCATGGGGCTGCTCACCGGACTGAGAGCGCGCAAACAGCACAACCGGTCTCCTCTTTACATCATGGGGGACAGCGACCTGATCAGCAGGCAACACAGCAAATGGAGGGCGCCGGTGGCAGCTCACTTACGGTCTATCTACTGGAGGCGCCGCCGACCGTTCGACCGGTTGTCGGTACTATCATGGTGACATCATTGCCGGAACACAACAAAGCAGCAGACGCATTGGCTAACGATGCGATGGACAGGATGGCAACTGTTCAAGTCTATCCCCTTGCTGAATTGCCAGTGGACCGCAGGTGGCGAGACGTGTTCAAGCACGCTACGAGCGCCGTCGCTCACGGGATGACGCACAATCTGCTAGAGGGACCTTCGGGACCCCCCGAGGGCACCGTGTCAGTTTTGACGGGGCCTAGTGAAATCGGCAACCGTTACCAAAAGGGCAAGAGACGTTTGGTTGATAGGATATATGTAGTCGTCAGGCAGCTAAATGACATCACTGAGAAAAGACAAGCACGAGTTTTGGAAGTGGATATCGAATGCATACCCGCTTCTCCTTACTAGAGAAGAAAAATTGGCTTTGTTTAAACAGGTCAGGAGGGATGGAGACTCTGAAGGGTGCACTGACGATGAACAGAAACTTCGCTTAGGATAGGATGCGGTAAAAAAAGAAAGAAGTAAAATGTTTCGGAATATTATACTATTTGGTTCTACTACTAATGCCGGAAAATAGTACAATAATACGGTAACTAATCTGTTTTTTCTCTCCCGATCAGACAAGATTCTGTAGGTCTGCACAATGTTATCAGATTGTTGCTTTTTGCCGATTCCAATTGGTCGAGCAGCAGACTGACTTTGCCTTTATTTTAAGTGTAGCACTTTGACTACCGGGTCTACGAGATATCCTGTTAAAGTGAGCGGAATATCTATTAATACCCCCCTAAGTGTCATGGCCAGTGACAATGATTTAACTGTAACAGATGATTGAAAGTAAAATGACAGACCAGTGAGCAAATTACAGACTACAGCAATCCCGAAGTTATACGTGATGCCGGGGCTGACAGTCCCCGACATCTTCGACCCGACCCACCTGGTCTCCGCTCTAACACTCCATAATTTGATTTTTCGACAGGTATCAATTCAAAAAGCAGCGCAGCACAGATCTAGAAGCCCACCACAGTCTTCTTCCATATCTTCAAGCTGGAGCCCAGTATCCCCCTCCCCGTCGATGGAGCAGTCTGGGTGCAAGCAACGGCTCCAGGTAGACCTTGGTGGAAGCGCCTTCCCCCCTCAGGCCGGCTATCCTGAAGTTAGCAACCACCGGAAACGCTGGCCTCACTAGCAAGTCTTCTCGATCGGCCTGTCCTAGTCTGTGTTCCAGAATGTATGATGCCTGGGAAGAAATCCCACTGGGTCTATTCTGGATGCCTATGCAGCCCCTGCAAAAAGGATTACAAGCAACGTGTCGTGCTGGACGTCGAATTTAAGATTGCTTTGCTGGACGTTAAGTACCAGTGCACACGAGTCGATCGTCGCTGCTTGTCCCGTTCGTCACTAGTCACAAGACGTAATACTCCAAGAACCTTATTGAACTAGCGCATGACGGCGTCATCTCTCCTAGAGGACTCGTTACAATGATGGACACGGTACTACAAGCTGTATACTATATTTTATGACCGTCTCCGATGACTACGATATTCCTATCCCGCTTATCTAGCCCCAACGCCACCCATGTGGCCGAGGGCACGCCCGGAGTGGTGGACTCGACGCCAGTTGGTCCCGATGGATTCAAGCCGTGAGAAGCGCGAGAGGCCTGCACGGCGGGCGAAAGAGAGGCAAGAGAAGACATCTGCGGGAACGCGGGAACAGAAGTTGCGTCGCGGGACACGAAACGGAGGTGAGAGGAAGCATGGAAAGGCGGAGGCAAAACGCCGAATGGCGCTGCTGGAACGAGGCCACTGCTGGCAGCCTTATCTACTGGGAGTTTCGCGTCTGCTGCGCAGTCCACCAGTCGGAAAACCGGGAGAAACTAACGAGGGCCCTCGCATGGAGGGCCCTCACACAGAAAGTGCACGTGGAATAGTCAGCACATACCAGTACTATACCGGTATCTGACAGTAGACGAAAGGCTGTAGACGAGCTGTAGACGAACCACGAAAGGTCACCAAATACAAAAAGCTCTGCCATGAGCGAGACCGGACCCTGTCGCGTTGTTATCCCTCCTCCCCCTCAGGCAGTTTACCCTTCGCCCGACCTAGCCGAGGAAGCGTTGCACCAGTGGACGAAAGACTACGGCTTCAACTTGTCACGGCGTCGGGTTCGGTACACAGATGAAGAAGACCGGGAGGTTTGGGCGCGAAACTACGAGTGTGACCGCGCGGGGTGCCCACAGAACACTCATCACTTGACGGAGGAGACCCGCACACGCACGATGCGCGCCTCAAAACGATCGGGTTGCCCCATGCGGATTGCACTGCATGCGGTCAGCAAGAAGGACACTGATGGTCCGTGGAAAATCGTTCACACGACACCAAGCTATCATCACAATCACGAACCCTCCAGGGACATTCGTGTACACGCTGCAATTAGAAGTCGAGCTGCGAGGGCGTCTCGTGAACAGGCTTATGTCACAACGTCAGATCTGGTGGAGCTCCAGACTGCTGCGGGGGTTGCAGTATCCACAATTCAGGACACAGTAACGTAGTCCGTGTTCTGGCGAATTCCGTGTTGCCCATGGACGCCCATGTGTTCATGAGCTCATTCCATTATAGAGTCGAATGGACGACTGTTCCTCACTCCAAGGCATTTCGACAAACACTGGTGGATTTATCGCGACCAAGATACTGCACCGCACCGAATCCAGGATCCTGCTACAATTCAGCAAGGTAAGTCTCAGAAGAGTAAACGTAGAATGCGTCTAGCCAATCAAGGCACTACCGGAACTGGCCGTGACCCGACACTTAGTGAGCGTATCGATCAGAATCAACCCGCTACACCACCACATACAACCACTCAACCTTCCCTGGTTCTGCACGTATTTGGAACTCAAGACAGTGATCGAATTGTGCAGTTCGAGTCGCCATTTTTACCTGCAAGAGCATGGGGTTATGCTGGGCGTGCGCCTTACCCCGCACCACAAGCGTCTGAAGAGTAAGCCGGAGACTCATTTTGTGTGACTTCAACATTAACTGCATCAATTGATAATACATTACATCACTAGTTATGTATTACGCATTGTAGCTCAGATCTGTGTTTTTATTCAATGGCAAACTTAGTGGCACGGGTTTACCTGCCATGTACTCTTTGGGGGTGCTTCCTCATGTTGTGGACCCGCAGGCTAGACGCGCTTCTGTAACAAACGTTAGCGCACACCACACACTTGTACACGCCACTCATGCCTTCGAATTTTCGCTTCAAACGGTTATCCGGGCCCTTCGGATTCTGCTCGCAGTAGAACTGGTGTTTGTGAAACTTAGGTCCTCTGTCCATCTTTATACCGCAGTACTTGCAAGTTGAGTGAAGGCCTAACGTGCTCTGGACAATATCAGGAATCCATTGCACACCTTCGTAGGTTAGGTAGCAATGAATTCGATGGTTTGTCTCTTCGTATGCAACGCCGCTGTGGATTAAGTCACCGCGGAACAGCACACAAAATCCGGTGGGAACGGTGACGATGGTAACCTTTTTCTCGTCCCTGGCGTCAAAACACATCTCGAACACACGAAGCCTGGTCCCAGCTTGCAGTGCGAAAATCATACCTCCCGGAACACCACCCGGGTGCTCGGCCTGGAAGCGTTCGATGTCGGAGGTTGTGTAATCTTGGTGAGGCTCTTGATCAATTCCTCCGGGGTCGAAGCGCATGAACGAGAAGGTGTTGGGCGCCCAGCCTGGGTGGATCAAGGCTACCAACACCTGTAACCCAGTCTTCAATGCTAGCACGGAATCCGACATTGCCTTGTCTGCGACGCGAGACTGCCAACGATACTCGTCGTCTCCGCCTCCAACCCGGCTAAACACGCCATTGTGAGTACGTGTCTTTGCTTCTGCAAGAAACTTAGGAGCGACGTGAGCAGGTAGAATAACCCCCGCAGGCAGAAAGCCATGGGGGAGTAGCGGCCCCACGGACTCGGAGGATGCCATTGTAGCGCAGATTTGATAGTGAGGTCCCGTTACAAGAACGAGTTCCTCGGAGGATGACACCGGTTTAAATCGGTGTGTGTGAGGGCCCTCGTTAGTTTCTCCCCGGAAAACCCTATTCTTGGTCTGCGACACGACTTCCCACATAGTGCAGAAACACTGCAAAAATACACTTTTGGAGATTTTCTAATGCCTGGTTGAAACTGTGTTCGCACACTATCCTCCGTAGATGTATAGGTGGTCAGCTAAGGCCTTGCTACAAAAATAAAGTTTGCACAAGTTACATGCAAAAAAGTGTACATGTTCATGGTCACTCTAAAACCGCAAAGAGTTTGTATGGTTAGAACACCCAGGTTTCAACTGCCTCATCTTCGACTCCAGCATCACGGACGCTACCAGCGCAAGATGAAGAGCCCGAGCCCAATGGACATTGCCGACGCGATCACTTCCGCGACTTCTTCGGCTTCGGGTTGTCGTGCTGTGCCATCTCCTCCCGCGCTTCTGCTTCCTTCGACCTTAAGAGTTTGGCAGCCTTTCGGGCTAACTTCGCTGCTTGTTTGGTGGCCTCTTTTGCACGCGTTTGTTGACGTTTAGCCAGTTTTGCTGCTTGATTGGCGGCCTCCTTCGCACGCGTTTCTTCAATTTTATTTATCTTTTCTTGGAGCATATCCGCGTAGTTCAGCAACTTTGATCCCGATTTCTTCTCGTCGACAAAATCTCCCTTGGGTCGTTTCTGAGCTTCGGAGCAAGAAGCATCAAGTGCACCACATTTAGAGTGCTCCGGCCCAACTTGCGCCGCTTCAAAACGCCTTGCGTGGTTCGCCGTCAAAATTGAGGTACCATCATCGAATGATAGCGCAAAGTGACGGCGTTTGGTGCTGGTTTGTTGCCAATCATCTTGTCAAACATCACTTCCAACGATAACGGGAAGATTCCCGTATCATGGAAGCCCCGAGTAATGTTTTTCACCGAAAAAGCTTGCTCGAAAAGGATTTTGCTGATCTCGCTGACTTCGACCTTAACCGGTAGAGCTCCGTTGTGGGTGAATGGATACTCGGATACGCCAGCGTTGTACAGCGACTTGAAAGGCTGGTATACGCCGACGTCGAGAGGCTGCAAGAAGCGGGAAGTGTGGGCGGGGGGAACGAATATGTGAACCTCGTTTTTCTCCCCATACTTAACGGCTTCCAGCGATATGTGCGCAAAATGCCCGTCGAGAATCAAGAGTTGAGGCCGTGCAGGAGGCAAAAGCTCCACAAACCATATGAACCATAGTAGAAAGATGCTCCGATTGATATTGGACGACTCGGAGACTTGGCACTTTGCGTTGGCAGGGGCCTTCTCCAGCCAGTGGAGTTCAGTTGAAGATGCTCCGATTGATATTGGACGACTCGGAGACTTGGCACTTTGACTTCTCCAGCCGGTTGAGTTTTCGGCAAGCACCGGCAAATATGTACAAGGGCGGCATGAATCCCCCGTCTGCGTTGATGCATCCCATGATACTAATATTTTCTCGATCCGAAGAACGCTGAACATTAGCGGGCATACCTTTGGGGCATATCACGCATTCGTTGCAGCTGCCTTGCGCGGTAACTCCGGTTTCATCGCAGTTCCAGATCTGCACCTGCTTGTCAGCAAGGTCGAGCTTTGAGATCGCGTTCGATAAGTTGTGGTGATAGTAGCGCACATTCTCTTCTGTTGAGCACTCAGCGCGCTTCACGTCCAAGATACGACCCTTCCTGTACGAGAGTACGGCCGAGTGCTTCTTCATCCACCGATGGATCCACTTCAGATTCGGTAAACTGTTGGGCACCTCCTTGATGCTGGTGGCAAGAGCAGCTGGGTGGACCAGATCGTGAAACATGGAGGTGTTGATGGAGGGCAGGGCCTCCGAAAATAGCATTGTCAATAACATTATTTACAAAAATAACAGTAAATTATTTATTTCCGCTGCAAAAGATCTTTAAGGTGATAATTTATTTTCTAGCAAAGGTTTATGGCATTACTTATCGTGGGTACTCTCTGAAGTTATTTCTTTACGACAGCCATCCATTTCAAAAGCTTGGGTTTTTGGAGAAGCCCTACTACTTTTATGACCCCCAGCCACCCTCTCACATCTCAATTCTCACACATCCAGACAACCAGAAACACCGATTCCCTACATCACCACGGTCCGTGTCACCCGTCCTCCTAACCCAAGCTACACGAACGCTCAAGTGGCGGACTTCTACTTCCGCCCGTGCCGCGACCAGGACGATGAAGTGATCCTAGAGTATTTTTGCTGTCGTTGCGGCACGGTGCGGAAGCAAACTAACCGAAATGGGTACTCCAACCTCATGCAGCATGTGCTGCGTCAGCACCCCGACTACGAAGTGGTCATGCTGGAGGCTACGGCAGCGCAGACCGGCTCAATCCTCAACTTCATCCGTCATTCTTCCCAGAACCTATTCGGCTGGATGGTCTGGATTGTTCAGTGCAACCTCCCACTTTCGTTTTGCGAGAGCCGCGACGAAAGACGGTAATGCTATATTTGATTTTTATTATATTTGATCGTATTATGCAATTTTCCTTAGTAATATGTAATGTTTTGTTTGTCTTTGAATATTTTAGTTTCTCCAACTTGAACACATCTCAGAGGAGAGATTACGAGCTGGCATGGACGGGGTGGTGATGGCAGTTGAGCGTTCGATCGCATCTGAGCTTCCCGCAAGCTTCTGGATTATGCTCGACGGCTGGACACATGCCTCCGAGCATTACGTGACCGTGTTCGCTTGCTATGAGGTCAACAGCAGCCTAAAGACCCCTCTGTTGAGCATGGCCCCGCTGCTCAACGAGGCCAACAACGACCTCTCCGCTGAAAACCACCTCGACTTCCTCGCTACCATGCTGCCCCACGACTTCGGAGTACATCTGGTACAATGTCGCTTCATTGTAGGCGACAACTGTTCCGTAAACCGCCGGCTGGCGACTCTTATGGAGGTGTCCCTTGTGGGCTGCGCGAGCCATCGGCTAAACCTGGCTGTTCAAGACGACCTGGCAGTGCACGAAGATGATTTAGCAGCCGTGCAAGTGTTGATGATCAAGCTACGAACGCTAACTGAATCGGCGAAACGTCGGTAAGTGTAATTTGTGTAAAATATGTGTAGCACCATTTGACAAATTTTGTTTACTAACAAAAAAATTTCTCCATCTATAATATTTTGCTTAAGATTAAAAACTGATCTCCGGCCAGTAATTCGACAGCAGACGAGGTGGAGCTCGACCTTCGCAATGGTCAAGCGCTATTTTGGATTGTTAGAGTTTATCGACGTCGAAGACGACGACATCATGGAGCTGCTCCCACCCCGGCGGCAAACAAGCGACTGCGCGCTTTGTACCAAGAATTACGCGACAACGAGTCCGTGTCGAAAGCGCTGCAAGGTCGCAACGTTGACTTGCTCGACGTCCCATTGTGGTTCGACGAGCTGATCAGTGTCAAACCTCACTATGCACGCTTCATTGGTAAGTTTGTGTATTATAATTATTAAGCTTGTACTAAATATTTTATGCTTTACTACTGCAGGACCTCGTGCAAATATTGTACACAGCCCAGACTTTGAGTCTGGGTGCGTTCGCGTTCTTGGGGGCAACGCGGACCGTCTCACGCGGGCTGAAAAAGTGGCCCTGCAGCCGTTTGCAGCAACCGCGCCAGCCGATGCTCGCGAAAGCTTGGAGGAGCAGCTTCGTCGAGCGCCTCCGCAAGCGCCGTCGTCTCTATGAAGAACGTGTCGAGTACGAGCAGCTGAAGAGCATTCCACCGACATACAATGTCGTGGAACGCTTCTTCAGCGTTGTTCGTGTGACGTTTGGTCACCAGCGCCATGGGCTTTTACCTCGTACCCTCGAGGCTCTTCTTTTTCTGCGCGAGAAGCGCTCCTACTGGGACGCAAGTACGGTAGACAGTTTGCAGTAGATGCAGGTGGTGTACTAGCTTGTCTTAATGAATAACATGTTTTCCATTATGACATTACTTATTGTGCATGCCGAAGGAATGCCATTATTTATTTGGGCATCAGCGTATGCTCCATCAGATAATTTATTAAGCATGCTGCTCCTCATAAATAAAAATGCCATATTCGCAGGCCCTGATGGAGAGTCCATGAGCAGAACCGTAGAATATCGCCTCAAGTAGACCTGCATCTGCCCCCGAGTTGATATACACAAGTTGGAGTCCTCTTCGGCAGTCGACAGGAACATACCCGCGCACTCTCAGCCGGAGAGACTCCCTTGCCAGTTTGTACTTCTTGGCTGTCTTGCGAATCGACATCCCATCTTAGACAGCGCATACTGCAGACAAGTATAAATCTGCTTTAGAAATGTCAGGAGCAGCTGTTTGGGAGAACGCCATCGTGATGTTGGTGGTTGGAGTGGAGGTTTTGCAGACCAAGAAGTGTTGAGGAATGACGCCTTTGGTGGCCTGTGAGGTCTTGATCAAAGCGGGAGAGTTTCTTCTTTCCACCCATGCCGCAAAATTGAAAATAAGGTGAGCCACCCACAAGAAAACGTCGATAAGGTGAGGTACCCCATTTGCCGTGTTGACCTAATTTTGTATACTTTGTGTTTGGCCATAGGCCAGGTTCATGTCCGGCCCGAATACCCCACCCCCCACCCCCTAACCAAAAAAAAAAAAACGGATGTGGCTAGAAAATGTGCTAACTAAATGATTTTACATGGTGATCGTTAAAATGAACAGCACTAACATGGGTCTTGCTTGGGAGCACCTTTCCGTGTGGTTATGACCAGAAACATGGCTACATGTATATGGTAAGGGCAACTATATAGCACTCGTCTACTCGCAAACTTCACGAGTCGTAAAGCATGATAGTAGCCGTGAAATCAAACTACCCCCACAATATCCGATACAAAGATGCGGAACACTGCATACAGCAGTGCTTGTGCGGCTACTTTATCGATTGGTTACGCTTCAGCGATAAACCGCCAATCTTTTAGCAAGCACTAAATGACATCAATTTACCTCACTAAAAAATGAAAAAGATAAACCGCCAATGAATCCTATCGATGTCGTGAAGTGTGGGATCAACGTATTTCTAATCTATTAGAGGCTAACGATTGCAAGCTACAAGAGCGAATTCACCTATTGATGTTCCAAGGCACTCCCAGAATCAGACAGCAATGACACTTAAAAATGCCCGGGAGATGGTTTTAGTGTGCGGTCAGTTTGCCTTGTTGTTCCATTATTCACCGAGAGCCCATACTATTACAGCACAGTCTGTAACGTCAGCATGTTGAAAAACACATCGTGGTAGTCTCTGCTACTACGCTGCAGAAGTGAGCAACAGGCTGGACAGTACTTCAGTCTGAAAGCATTGGCGAACAAAATACAGAAAGGTGCGACAGAGGCAGCGTCGGACGTCGACACCCACCCTGAAATTGGATACTTTGGTACATTGATACCAAACGACTGAACACCTTGAAAATTTCAATTGAGAAAAGTCACTCTCAACTGTGGATGTTTCAGGAAATATTGTCGCGAGTCCACCAACAAACTTCTCAGCATAGGAAAAAAGCCTTTTCAACTGCATCCCAACTTTTGTCGAAAGTTGGTATACCGCTGACGTCTCTGTCAATGCACTTGCGGAATTCATCTTGACGACAATAAAGCTCACACAATTCGGAGTGCTCTTGCTCAAATTTATTGATATCCATATCGCTCCAACAAGGTTTCATCCGCTCGCGGTGCGTAAAGATTAGTGCAGAAAACTCTCGGCCTTTCATCTTTACAAGATCGCACGGAAGGGCTGGAGGGAGCTCACCTTCTAGCGGTTCATTGTTTTCATTGCGCTCGGGTGATATAACATTCATACCTCCGATCAAATTTGCGGACATAAATAATAAATAACAGTTCTCATTTTAACCCAAACGGCTTTTAGCTTTTCTTATTTTAGTAAATCTATACTTTCGTCCGAAAGTATAGTTAACCTAAGTTTCAGCAAACTACGCTTCCTCGTACACGTGCGCTAACGTGTAAGGCGAAGTAGTGGGCAAAGAATTGGCCCATTACAAATAGGCTACATTCCGATATGTATCGCTTCCGCCAACGGAGTGCCCAAGTGGATGGAAACGAGCGGGTGGATGGAAATGTGCAAGTGCGCGGGAGTAGTGGACCACCACGCTCTTTATTGAGCAGCTCCTATCTTCAGAGGTCGCACCACCAGCTGAAACAGCTCCGGTGCGCGTCAGAGAGGCCCTTCATGACCCCTCTGCTGACCACGTGGTGCAACAAGCTATTGCTGGCCTGCAGGACCTTCAGAGGCAGCGTCGGGAGCGCCAAGCTGAACAAGCTCGACGGAGGCGTGCAGTCATGTCCGCATCGCAGCAGAAACGTACTCGGGCACGAGATAGAGAGAGAGCTCGCGCCAGACGCGCCAACTTGACATCCTCCCAGCGAGACCGCGCTCGACGTATAGACACCGAGCGGTAACGTGCCCGTTGAGCTCAACAATCTGAGCGTGACCGCGATCGCGCTGATCAAAAAGTGCGCCGGGCAAGTCAAACACAGGAAGAACGCGAAAGAGTGCGAGAGCGTGATCGTCTTCACCACCAAGAAAGTCGAGCCGTGGTTCCATCCGACGCGCGGCCAGAGCAGGAGCGCATTCGTCGTAGTTGTGCTCGCAGAGGCCACACCCTCCACAACCATGAGGACTTCGACGCTTCCATGGTTACGGGTCCAAACATCGTTGATGGTCGCCATAGACTCCCTCCGACTACAGTCTGTTATCGCTGCAACGCGTGGAAATGGCCATCAGAGACAAAGAAATCCTGCTGACTTGAAGGAGTATCAAACTTCCGGCTCTTCCGCCCGCGCCAACCCGCCTGTTACAGCTGTATAAGGACCCTGAGTTTCACAAACACACTCGTGCGTACAACGAGGCGTTTGTCTACATCTATTGGTGCGTCATGCAATAATCGGAGTACTTTTTAGCCTGTGAATCAAGACGAAAGCGTAGCTGGGCAACACGGGATGTATACGTATCGTATTCAAGGAGCCATGGGTCATGTTCTCGGTTCACTACTTCCTTACGCGGATCCAATCACGGACCAACCAGTTACGCCAAAGTTCGCGCAGATATACATCGTGGACCCCGACATGCAGCAGCGCGCGACGCGCTGCAGAGGCATTTTCAGTGACTTATGTCCTGTGGCTTTGGGTGACATCGAGGCGATGATGGCGGAGCACAGTCCACTCGCGCAGCAATTCCTGACCTTCGGGGAGAGGCTACGCGAGCTTCGAGCGAGTGGTGGTGACATTGTCGATGTCAGGTTTCGCTTGCATGAGTATCGCTCGCGGCCTGGCACTTACAACTTACCCACTGTATCCGAAGTCGGTGCTACCATGATTGAAGACGGTAACCTCGACCAACCGCGCGATAGTATACTCTACGCAAAAGATCACAGGTTGTTCCGGCTATACAAGACACACGCAACGTATGATCCGCTGCAGTACCCGCTACTGCTTCCGTACGGAGAACTCGGTTGGACGTACACTGATACATACGACGGCGACATCGTGCGGAGGAACAAGCGCGAGATGTCTCTTCGTGAACACGTAGCGTATCGACTGTACCAGAAATGCGACGGCCAGTCCGTCCTGCATCAGGGCGGGCGCCTGTTTCAGCAGTATTGCGTGAATCAGCGAGCTAAGTGCAAGCAGGAACAACTACGATGGATGGCGGGGCATCAGTCGGAGATCCGCGCGGACCTGTATAGCGGGTTGAACGATTCACTTATGAGCGAAAGTACGACTGTACTGGGTGAAGAGAAGCACTGCGTTTGGAGTACAATCGCTCTGCCTAGACCTTGCAGCATCCTGACCAGCCGAGGCAACGAGACAACCATTTCTTGAACCAAATTGGCAAGCAAGTGAAATTGCCGTCTTCGCATTCGGGGGGCCCACGTTCCATGTACAAGTCGTACCAAAACTCGATGACTATCGTCCGTGAGGACGGGAAACCAGACGCATTTGTCACCATGACGTGCAGCCCCACCTGGGAAGAAATAATGGAAAAGATACCGGATGGACAGACCGCTCAGGATCGCCCTAACATTGTCGCGCGGGTGTGGCAGCTAAAACTCGGCGCCGAACTGAAAGACTTGGACAAAGGCGTTCTTGGGCGCGTTCACGCGCGGATCTACGTGGTGGAATTCCAAAAGCGGGGTCTACCGCACGCCCATATTTTGGTCATCCTGGTGGAGGAAGATAAGCCGCGTACGAGACAGATCATTGACAAGATGGTGTCGGCCGAGCTCCCGAATAAGGAGAAGAATCCCCAGTTGTACGAAACTGTCACTACGTGCATGATTCACGGACCGTGCGGGACTGCACATCCCAACGCAGTCTGTATGAAAGACGGGAAGTGCACAAAGGGATTCCCAAAGCCCCTACGGAGGTGACAAAAGGCAATGTCGCTGGGTACCCAGTCTACAGACAAAGACGTCGAGCTGTCGGGGAGGTTTTGATTAACGGGAAAGAATACGACAACAAGACAATCAACCAGTGGGTGGTACCGTACAACCCGTACCTCTCTCAGAAGTACAACTGCCATATCAATGTGGAGGTCTGGACGGCGACCACGGCGGTTATATACCTTTACAAGTACGTTTACAAGGGATCGGACAAGGCTGTAATCACCGTGGAAGCCGTACGCGGAGAGGAGAACCAGACGCAAATAGAACCCAACGAGATCTTACGGTTCTTGAACGCGAGGTATATCTCTCCGGTTGAAGCTTGCATGCGGCTATTGGACTACTCCGCTCAAGGCAAAACGCATGCCATTACACAGCTTACGATTCATTTGGAGAACGAACAGATGATCACGTTTAGTTCCCGCGACGACCCGGCTGTAGTTATCACGCGCGGCAAAAACACAATGTTGACTCGCTTCTTTGAGTTGTGTGCAAGCGAGGCTCCTGAAAACCAAGTCGCAAAAGCACGTTGTATCAGGATATCCCCAAGCTATTTCGGTGAGACACGAAAGCCAAGCGGTGGGTACGTCAAAAACGGGTACCAACCACCCTCGGCCGGATGATTCACGTGTCCCCACGGGATATGCAGAGGTTCTACATGCGCGTGTTGCTGTGCCACCGAAAAGGACCGACGTCCTTTGAAAATCTACGAGCGGTAGATGGCGTCACTTACGATTCGTATCGCGAAGCCGCGCTCCACGCGGGATATCTTGAGGATGACTCACAATGGGTAGCCTGCATGACTGAGGCTTCTCAGTTCCGGATGCCGTACCAGCTCCGACAGCTTTTCGCAACAATCATCGTGTACTCTCAGGTCGTAGAGGTTGGCGCTCTGTGGGAACGGTTTTATGACGACCTCTCTCTAGACTTCGGCTACAAGTACCGCAGCTTGGAAGGACACGCCAAGGAAGAAATGGTGAAGTTCCACACGCTCAAGAGCCTGAATGACTTGCTGCTTGCCAACGGAAGCGCTGTAGCCCACTTCGAAGACCTCCCCCAGCTGTGTGAGTATCCGCACTTGGTGCTGGACTCGCTACTGCAGAACAATCTCATTCGCCGCGAAATGGAAGGGTACAACCATGATGTCCCCCAAGAAACAGTTGACCAAGAACATCTGCTTAATGATGAACAGCGATCTGTCTACAGCACGGTCATTAATGCTGTAGATAATCCGACACCGGGTAACACCCTGTTCTTCATTGATGGACCGGGGGGTACGGGTAAATCGACGTTACTGAAGCTTATCTTGGCAAAGGTGCGGTTGTCGGGGAAGATCGCGCTTGCGGTGGCGTCGAGTGGCATTGCCTCTCTGCTGCTCATGGGTGGGCGCACTGCCCACTCAACTTTTAAGATCTCATTGAAGCTGAACGACACATCGACATGCTCCATCTACAAGCAGTCTCACTTGAAGGGCTTAATTCAGAAGGCCAGTTTGGTCATCTGGGACGAGGCACCGATGACCCACCGGCACGCTTTTGAGGCTGCCGACCGGTCCTTACGTGACCTAATGGACAACGACGACGAGCCGTTTGGATGGAAAGTGTTTGTGCTATCCGGGGACTTCCGCCAGATTCTTCCGGTGGTCGTGAGAGGTACACCAGCACAAACGATCGATCCCTGCCTCAAGTCGTCCATGCTGTGGCAAAAGTTCCAGCAGCTTCATCTGAGGGAAAACATGCGGGTGATGTCTGCTCAAAATGAGAGTACTGCCACAGAGCTTGCAGAGTTCTCGGAGTTCTCGGAGTTTCTTCTTCAAGTGGGAGAGGGGAGACACGAGATCAATCCGGCCCTTGGACCGGATGGTATCAAGATATCGAAGCACACGCTGATCGAGAACCCGGTGGAGGAGCTGTCCGGGGATCGTGAAGACGAAGATATACGTCCTGGGGCCATCCCGAGAGGTCTTACGCGGATGGTTGATGAGATGTACGCGGATATCAACAACCCCGAAATTGCGAACGACGAGTATTTCGCTAATCGGACCATCTTGACTACTACAAATGCGGTTGTACAGCACATTAACGAGACTGTGGCGCTACGGCTTCTGAGAGAAAATGGTACTTACTGGGATGCACAGACAGTCGACGAGGCGACACGCTCGTAGGCAGAGTGCGTCTTAATAGCTTCAGTAAAAGTTTATCTGAATCAATGGATTATCGCATACGGTAAGGCCACTTGTTCTTGAGGAAGCAAATTGAATTCTGGAGACGTACAGGACCTACCAGCGCGCTTTCTGCACTGCCTAACTGCTCGTGGCCCTCTCGGCCGTTTTGGATCAACTTGTCCTATCGCCTCCTTCACATGCACTAGACCTGCCGCACTTCCGCAGCGGCCAGATACGCAAACTGCCTGGTAAACACCAGGCAGCCAAATGCACACTGACTCCCGTCTTCGTAGCGTCGTCCCCCACTTCCTCTTCCTGTGGCACGCTGCTGCCACGCGCCATGCTCCGTTATCGCTCTTCGCCCTCCTGTTATTGGTTATCAGCTTTCACCCACATCGCAATAGTAACTCCGTTGTTTATTTTCTTAATTGCACCATGAACATAATGTATTGCTAGCGTACATGTCTGCCTTGCCATGATTTATAAATATCAATATTATTATCGGAACCCCTGGCCTTTAAGACACTCCTTGCTGCTCCTCAAGCCTGCTATACGACAGCCAGAGGTCGGATCCGAGGAGAATGGCCACACGGACGAAAAGTCTACTACATCAAGACGTCCACATATTTTGATCACGACGCCTGAACCAAAAGACTCGCCCTGAGTTAGCATAACCCACGATTGTTGACCGAACAGCTTCTGGTTCTGAGGAGGGGCATTCATCATCAAGCGGCGGATATAGATATAGATAACGTTTGTCCAGTAAAACTCATACTCGAGGAGTAAGTCATTCTAATGTGAGGCACTGCTGGCAGCACTTCCCAACTGCCCAGCCACCCGCAAGACAGGATAAACCTCAATCAAATAGCCATGCAAGACGCAGCACTCCCCGAAAGGTACCCAGCCAGCGTTGGCGCACTATGAATGGCCCTCTTCTCTTACCGATATCGATCTTCTGCCAACAGACCCTGCACACCTCGCAAGCGTCTGCAACTCGCTCAGCAGGAAGACCGCAAGACCGGCCAGAAGATCACTCGTGAGGCCACCATCCGCGGCTTCTCCGCGATCTTCGTGGGGACGACGGTGCAGGCCGTCGTCAGTACCAATAGTCCCCAATCTCGTTCAAAACACGAGCAGACAAGCAAAATGAACGCGTTTGCAACTTAATGCCTCTGTTGTATGTTTTAATGAAGCTGTAGTTACTCTGATCAGATTGCTTTTTTTGGTCTATGGCCGCAGTCGGATCAGCGACGTGCAGCTGCTTTACAGCTTGGCCAGGGCGTCGTTGACGGCGGCCAGACCAGAGGCGTCCAGCTTGTCGGGAGAGCCACCGCAGGCGGCCACGAGGGCCTGCAGCGCCTCCATCTCGAGCGAGTCGCACAGGTCCTCCGTCTTGATGACGTCGATGGATCCCTCCAGCCCCTGCTCGTGGGCGGCCGCCATGAGCTCGCGGAAGGCCTTCTTGACCTTACGGAAGAGCTTCTTCTGCTTGTCCTTGGCCATCTTGGCATCCTTACGGGCCCCCTTCTCCTTCTCCTCGGCCTCCTTGACGGCGCGTTCGGCTTCCTCCTGCTTGCGGTTCTCCTCGTCAATGAGACGCTGGGCCGCCTCCTCCTTCTCGCGTTTGGCACGGGCCTTGCGGTCCTTCTCCTCCTGCTTGACGCGGCGGATACGCGGGTCGTTGGCCAGCGCACGGTCCACGAGATTGGCTAGACGAGCGTACTCTTTTTTCTTTTTCTTCTTGGCCGCGGCCTCGTTTTTCTTGGCCATCCAGCGCTTGTGGTCGCGGTGCTCGGCCGAGTCCACGTCGTGCTCCGAGTCGTGCGTAAAGTCACGCCACGAGTCGAATTTGTTCCAGAAGTCGTAGAAGGCGTAGACCTCGTCAATGGCCTTATCGTCTCCGCCCAGCTCGGGCACAGGCTTATTCTCGCTGAAACGAGCGTTGGCCGTGAACACAGGGCCGTAGAGCTCGAAGAAGCTCTTGCCCTCTCCGCTCGGGTCGTTCTCCTTGGTCTTCTCGTTACCCGTAGGGATCCACTCGTCAAAGTCGCACTGTGAGTCGTACGCGCGCTTCTTCTGCGGGTCCATGAGGGTGGTAAAGGCCTTCTGTACGGCCAAGTAGTTTGGGTCGTTCTCCGTCTTGCCCGTTTTGTCTGGGTGGTGCTCAATCAGAACACGGTGATACGCCTTCTTCACCTGTTCGTCCGTCACGTCAAAGCCCACATCGGCCAGGCCCAACTGCTGGTACATCGTCAGGTCCAGGAAGTTCTTGCCGCGGATACTGCGGCGGTATTTGCGCAGAACTGACTCCTCGTGCTTGCGCAGAGCGTCGCGGGCCACGGCGGCTTCGTCCAAGTCCTCGCAACTGGCCGATCGGCCACGCGCCATATTACGGGCGCGCTTGTTGAAGGCGCGGCCCACGGGCTCCACACGCTTCTGCGCGAAGTAGCCGCCCAGGCCAAGCAACACCTTGGACTCCTTGGCGTCCGCAGGGGGCGTCGGTAGCGACAGCGTCAGCGAAGACATGATAGCTTTATCTGACGTTTTCTATTGTGCCACAGTAGAAGGAAGCCGAAAGCTGCGAGCCAATGGTTGGCAAGGGGACACCAGTCGTACATGAACATTGTGTATGGACACACCATGTTGAAGAGGCAACACCTGAAGTTGACACGAACAACAAGTCCAACAAGTTTTTAGCAATTGGTTTATACACCTTGACTATGCGAGTGAGCGACGGAAGTAGAAGCGGTAGCCGGCGTAAACGACTCCCGGTACGAAGAAGGCGACCATGAGAATAGCGGAGACCATGTTGCTGAGGGCGTAGAAGGTGATGTAGCCAAACATGAACGTCGGTGCAACTGCAATGACGTACAACACTGATA
>QOKR01000292.1:0-53993 GCA_016880985.1 Phytophthora idaei
TCGGCGATTGACACCGACTTCGACTGTAGCTCCTTGCTCACCGACTCGATCTTCTTTAAATCTTCAAGGAGCTTGCGCAACGTGCGGTTTGCTGCAGGGGACGGAAGATACTCCGCCAAATCGTCGTCATCCTGAATGAACTCAAGGAGCTTCACATAGCGGTTGACCATGCAAAGTATGGAGCTCCAGCGCGTCGCTTGGTTCAATACCGGTCGGAATTTCGTCTTGAACCTAAACCAAATATTACATTAGAATTTTACAAATTTTTCTGATAAAGGGAATTGATTGGATAAAATGACGTACCGCAGCTTCGCTGATTGGTTTAAACTCTTCAACTTGATCATCAAGTCCGTGACTTGGGCCAGTTCATCTTTGAAGTTTTCAAGCAGGCTCTGGGTAGGTAAATTAAGACGATGGCTAGCGCAGCCTACGAGGGACATGCCTATCAAGGTAGCAAGGCGTCTATTCGTGGCACAATTGTCACCAACCAGGTAGAGGCAGTTTTCGAGAGTTTTACCGTAGTCTTGGGACTGTATGTCCCGAAGGAAGTCGACATGGCCTTGCGCAGAGAGGTCTTGGCCCCTTGCGAGAAGTTGGCAGCGTGGCTGACCGTCTAGCTCGTAGCACACAAAGACCGCCAGGTAGTGCTCCGAGTTGTGCGACCAGCTATCCAGCTTCAAACCAAAGTGGTCCGGCAGTTCCGACCTCACGATCGTTTTGACGTGCTGCACGACGCACGCTATGCCTTCCAGGAGCTGCTCCTCTCCGATTGGATCGAGGTTCGAATACCTGCAGCAGAAAGTTAGATACGAAATTAGGATAATATTTGTAACAATTAACAAAAATTACCTTCTTGTTTCGGGTTTTTCACAGAAGTGCAGCGGCAGGTTGCACATTACCGTCCAGCGCAGCCATCCAAACAGATTCAAACTGCGACGGCGGATCCACGGCACGAGCGTACCCGTTTCCGCGGGTACTGCAGAGCGCATGACTTCTTCGAAATCGGGGTGCTGGCTTCGGACGTGCGAAACGAGGTTGCTGTACCCCGTCCGTGGGGCTTGCTGGCGCACACGCGAGCAGCAGCACTGAAAGTAGTCGGCTACAGGCTCGTCCTGCGCGCCCAGCACTTGCTGGAAGTAGAAAGTGGCGACTTATCGGTTGGTAAACATTGTAAAAGGCAGAATGAGAGCTCTTCAGCGCGTAGCAATGCTAGCCAAAGAGAGGATGAATGGACGAGAGTGTACTACTGCAGAGAATAATATCGGTTTTAGGAGGTCAACGTAATACATATAGATTTTTCTTATTTTTATTAAATAAAATATTTTTATATTCTTATAAAAATAATTATCTTTTAGGAGAAAAAAACATATATAATAATTTTACGTGTATATATCTTAAATAATAAAATAACATTAATTTCATATGAATTTATTTTTTATAATTGAGGGACACCTTTCATCTGTGAAAATCAATAATTTAATTATATTTGCTGCAAATATTTCTGGAGCAATTCATTTTTCGGGATCCTGGTCGTCTCCCCATATTTTTCGTGTGTGGGTAGCGGAAGCTGGGTAGAAGATAACATGGCGAGTCTGACACGAATTTCTGAAGCTAGCCACGTTTCACACCGTAATTCACTCAATATTACCAGTTGGAAGGTCAGAATTGGATGTGGCGCTTCCCCTCTGTCTTAAGAATGCGGGACCCGGTTTTAGCGGGAACAGAATGCGGGTTTAAGGCTAGAACGCCCCACTTTGGTGGATAATTTTCCTCGTGTTATGCTGCTACCTCACACAAATCTGTTAAATAGAGTACTATTTTCCTCCAATAATGATAGCGTTGATACAAATTCTCAGATTTAGAATTGATTACACTATGATTTAAGCTACGAGTAATCAAGCTGTTCAATCAACAGCGACCTTATGTGCTCTTTGCTAACCTGTGGTAGCTTGTAGCTGCTGTCACCTCTGTGTGAAATGATGGTTTGCATCACCTTTTGAAGCGTAACAAAACATTTGTCAAGCCGGTTTTCCTTGTGTTCCAATGTGAGGGTTGGTTTCACGTGCGAAACCGCACGGTGAAGCCAACCGCTTTTTAAGATGACGCCACAGCGTCATCTTCGGTACAGCCGTAGCGTTAGCAAGAGATTCTAGCGTTTGACGATCGCACAGAAGAACACCGGCGACCAGTCGAGCGATTTTGCCCTTGGGGCGCTTGGTCTTCTTAGGCTTACGAGCTCCAACATCCATTCGGGAGCGCCAGACCTCCCAAACTACTGTACTCCCAAGTTTGAAAGTTGCCATGGCCTTCTTTACCGCATTGACCGCTCGTGCGACACGCGCGGTCAGGACCGCCAGGAATAGAGCCACCGAGACTTTCTTCTCTGGCGTCAACTTCTTGAATCCAGGTGTACGTGGCAAGGCTGGAGGGAGTGCCTTGCGTTCAGTGATCTCGAGTGATAGTAGAGTCTGACAGGCTTAGTTTTAGATGTCAAATCTTAGCGCTCTATTCTAATCAATAATGTTCGATGTGTAGACCACATCTTCGTGACAGTGGCTTCTTACTCCGTAAAAATGTGGAACGGAGAAGTGTGGAACCTGTAAAAATGAGCCTATATCCATAGTAGTTAATACAGGATCTCGCTAGCAAAAGGCTAGTTGATAATGTATTTTACTTCTCTACGAAATAAAACAAACATACATGTAATAGCCAATACAACATACAAGAGCAAGGAGTAGGGTTTTATTCCGAATTCATTCAAGTTGCATTTAGCGTCCTTTTCATTCACAACTGTTATTATATCCAATATACGTCACCGATAGAAGTACAATGAAAAAATGTATCTGGAGGTGTCCGTAGATGATGTGTCTCCATTTCTATTGCATATCAGGGCTTGAACAAGGGCCCTTAGGCCCTTGTTCAATTGGGGAACATTGTTCTGTGCAACAGGAGGGTTAGGGGTTTGCGCTATGCATTAGTTTGTGCCAGCCGTTTTGAGAACTTGTGCTGTAGTTGTCCAAGTAAATTCTGTGATCTCTGGCAAATGCTGGCCGCGTCATTTTGCTTTTTTGACCACCAGAAATACTCTGCGTCGCGCCACCGTGCATGCTGTCTGCTCTTGTAGGTCGAACATCATTGTGAGGGGACATTCACGAATAACTGCGCGGCCCAAGTGCTGACGCTCGTGTGCAGTGTGACCCCCTTGTCGGTGCCAAACGCACCGCACACACGCGAACTTCCAGGTCTTCCGGGCTGGAATCCTGAGGCCACCAATGGAGGGGGCAAAATATGCCTTTCTTTCCCTAGCACAAATGTTCTCGCGCTGGAACACCTCTGTTTGGTGTTCTGGAAAACGGCATCCTGGAACACGAACGAGCAAACGTGCGCAGGAGCAAAGAAAAGTTTAGCCAATCGCATCACTAGAAATTTCGGCACAGAATAATGTTCCCCACTTGAACAACGGTCTTATGGGATTTCTACATCATGGACTATGGCCCATAATGGAAGGAGCCTAGATTTGAAGTAGTTCATAACCCTTTGTGGACCTCGGTGTGTTCCATACAAAGCCGTCGGTGGCCATTCAGCCGAAGCCAATGCATGCAATTTTTCGTTCCCCTAGCGGTATCTTTGTCGAATTCCTTAGGAGAGCGGACAAATCCAGCGACTTGGATTGGCGTACATGTAAACGCGGTGTTGGCCATGCTGCTTGCCCCTTCAGCTTTGATTTAGCTTGTGTTTGAGCTTAGGATATTAGCTATAGACTCGAAGACTATTCCCATCCTTCCCAATGTGATCACCCCGGTATATCTGGTGCTAGCTCGTCCACAGGTCCTACCAGGTAGGAAAGGTTTTACTGCATTGTACTGCCGCTCTTTGTGGTGTGATAAAAAAGCAATCTACAGTACCTTTTAAAGTTGACCACAAAAATCTGTCTGAAGTACGTCACCGGGTGTACTGAAATACGCTGATGTCTGTACAGACAACGCAGGTTGGGGATACCCAAGTAGGGGAAATTGCCAGATCCTGGGACAATCCGAATAGTGTTCGCCAAATTACGATGTCGCGCATTGCGGAGTGGCAAACCGCATTCAAATGGAAAGGGAGATGCTCCACCGTGACAGTGTGGTGAGGTGAGTGGGAAGCCTTCAGGATTATGATAGAGTATTAACCCTTCAACCCGGTAGCTGTAAAAGCTGCGTTACGATGGAGATGAAGCCCCAGCTATGAGAGCTTAAGCTGTACATACATCATAAGAAAAAAATAATCGTTGTTTCAGTATGGTACTGACCTTTGCAATTCTCAAGTTAACAAAATCTTAGATAAAACTTTTAGACAAGGAAATGTGCCCGAGTGTCTTTTTGATGTAGTTTGAGGTTGAAGTACCACTCCGAATTTCTCGAATTTTAGTATGTGATCTAACAGGTTTGCAACAGTCACTCATATTGAGTATAGTATTTGAAAGGTACTTTTCGTGCCAACCATTATATCCGGTTGGTTGATAATTGCCACGTGGAAGAGAGGCGATGGTTGGTACGCGAGGAAGCGCGCCACCCGGGCAAGCTGCGCCCGAGCAGGACACCAATAACTTCAACTTGGTGTGGGTGCCGTTCAAGGCCGCCGAATGGACGTCCAAGCCTCACCCACGTGGCATTGGTACGCTCTGGAAGTATATAATGCCAGGACGCGACCCCACCGGCACCGTGGGCGTAGCTTACTACGTTGGTGAGCTAGCTGTGGTGAAATACGCCGAACAATGCAGTTTTTTCTTCTTCTATTATTGTGCTCACTCCGTTTCTAATAAACTGTGTGCGTGTAGTAGCGCGAGAACATGCAGTGGAGAGATTACACGCTGCACAGGAAGCGCTGACCGCAGCAGTCTCATCGCGCAGCGCGTCTGTGCAGGCGTCCAAAAATACGAGCCCGTCAAAGCCGTCTACTCGCAAGACCAATGCCTCTTTCAGAATGCCCAAGTCTCCCGTGTTCGAGCTCAAGTCGTCGCCCAATCCCCCATCCGTGCTCAAGACCGCGTCCAAGTCGCCGCCCAAGGCGCCGTGTCCATGTCTGCATCCCATTCACCGTCCTAGTGAAACGTCCCTGCTCGTTTTGAGGTCGCCATCTGCCTCCAAGTCGATCGGACCCGTTTCGCCTGCGCAAGGGATCACCAAACCGGGTACGTGCCGCATTTTGACATATGAATCTGCTGAGTGTTTGCTCAGATGTTTATGTTATGCTGTATATCATGTTTCGCTATGCTGTATGATACAGATTCTGTGACCACCGAAGTCTCCGCCCATACGACACAACAGCCGGATATTCGTGTTACGCGAGGAGGCGATGAACGTGATGGTGGTGACGGTGAATCTAAGGAAAAAGTTCCTGCTGAAGTCAGTGCGTCATCCGGTACCTTCCACACACAATGCTGTATATACATAATGCACCTTATGATTAACGTGTATTAGGTGGTGTATGCTACGCTGTATTAGTCCTACAGTCTACTGTTGATATTTCTGGTGGTGCCGAGGACGAACTCAATCATAGCCAGGATGACAATGAGAAGTACAGCGTGTTAGAATCGGGAAATGAGTATGAAGAAGAGTATCTGAGTTAGCTGGACGTAAGTGACACCGACTCAGGGGGATCCGATAGCGTAGACGAAGACGATGACGAGTTGTACGCGAAGGAAGAGCGTCACGTTGCCGACCATTTTCTGGATCCCATGGGAGGAGTGGAGAAGATGATTGCTGGCCAAGTTATCTGCAAGATATCGCGACTACTGGCTGGTATGAACCAGAGATACCTGACGTGCTGGAGTATTTGGACACGCATATACTCCAGTGAGTGATTTGGATGAGTATTCTTATCTCTGGCAACTACAGCATGGACCAAAGGAAGAGGCGCTAAAGCGCGGGGGCTCTCCCATATCCCTCTTTTTCCTATTCATGCCGATGGCTTGGTGGCAGCACATTCCTGAGTGCAGTAGCTTCTATATGCATGAGCGGCTCGACTACCGCCGTTCATGCCTATTTTGACAAGAAGGACAAAACAGCGGAAAGACCGGTTGGCGCTTCAAAGAACAAGACTGTTCGAGACGCGCGATGAAAAACTCTCTGTGAAGTCAACAATGCCGCACAAACGCTGCGTGTACATTGGTTTGCTTGTTGCTAGGACTATAATGCCAAATCGGGAGAAGCTCGCGAACCACTGGCATGACGTTAGAGCTATATCCCGTGGTAATTTCAGCCAATTCATGGCGCGCGATCGATTCATGAAGATCAGTCGAAACCTACATTTCAACAGCAACCAAGACCCGCGCGCAAAATGGATCGGCATAGGAAATCCGATCGGTAGTCACTGTCTAATAGAAGACGTTTGCAAGCGCGATCATTCCACCACCGAGCTTTCCTTCGACGAAGCAATGATTCCGTCGAGATCGTCGTACCACTGAACTCGAGTGTATACAAAAGATAAGTCCCACAAGTGGGGCACCAAGCCATTTATTCGTTGCTGTACACGTTCCGCTTATTTCATTCGGTAAGAGTGCATATCTTGGTGCTGTATTAGCTGGATTGGCTCATGCTGTATATGCTTCTTCTGCTATGTTGCTAGTTTTGAAGTCCACTGTGGACAAAAGCAGCATGTTGCTGAAGTCTGGAGCGGTAGATATAAAGTATAGTCCTGCTGCTATCGTTCTCAACTTGCGCGCTGTGTTCGGCGACGGCCCAGCTAACCAGAAAATGAAACTTGTAGTGATTGATCGCTTTTACACGTCTACCGTGTTGGTAGTGCAACTACTGCTATGGGTTTCTACACTATTGACACAATGATGACGAATCGACGCAAACTTTGTAAGGCTGTGGCGATGAAGAAGAAAACTGGACCCAATGACATACCACGTGGCGCATTGACGGTTGCGCGCTCGAAAAACGTGAGTAACATGGCTGCACTTTGATGGTGGGACAGCAACCCAGTGCATTCTCTCTTTGTGGGTGGAAATCTCGCACTTGACCGCGTTGTGCGTCGCGAGAAGAATGGCGACCTCAAGGAAGTGGCGTGCCCAAAGTCATCAAGGACTACCATCGAATCATGGGTGGAGTTGATGTTCACGATCAACTCCGCCTACAAAGATACTCCGTGCAGCTGTCGATCACATATCGCAAGCACTATCGGGGGGGGGGGGTTCTTGGGACTGGTAGATTTAGCGAGTACCGATGGTACATCATACACCGTGCGTACTGCAAAACAATGAAGATCAAACCGATGACGCATGTCCAGTACATTTACAAGTTGCACATGCAGCTTATCACTCTCACTGCGGACGAAACGTACGAAGCGAATACATTTCAGCCTGGTAAGTTGTATGATATGGGTTTGTTATGCTGTATATACATCGTACTGATTGTGATACATGTGCCAGCCGAAGAGGCCCCAACTGATGCCGCACCGGTGGCACCGTATACGCAAGTTCTTGAAGCTGAATCAAGTGGCCATTTGGTGAAGCAGAGCGAGGAATGGCGCGACCATTCAGGCCAGAGAAAGCGTTTCAGAAGAACGGCAAGGTTTGTACGCTCATGACACTGAAGACCAAGCGCGGAACGACTTCTACTTACTTCTGTGATGGCTGTGCCTTTCCTGAGTTCATATATTTGTCAAGTGGGCCGTGAACAAGACGATGCTGAGCTGTTGGCACATCTGGCACAAGGAGTTCAAGAACGGCACGGCCATTCCTGATGAGCTGAAGCGCAGGATTCGCGTTCGCTCGATGAAGAACGCATGGTCCCCGGGAAAGTCGCCTGCCAAGCGCCGCCGCGTAGACGCCGAGTAGCTTTGAGATGTATTGTGCATGATGAATGAAAATGTCTGAGCCTGCCTGGAGTGTATGTACTGTTCTGTCTATGATAGCTAGCCTGCGAGCAAGCATGCTGCACGAGCTCAGTTTGCTCACACATTATTGATTACAACCAGCAGTATACAACGCGTTGTAGAATAGTGAGACCGGATTGGCCAGACGTGCTGAACGTCATCATTGATTGCTTGTTGGACGCTTTATATAGACTTGAATTTAGTATTGCTTGTGAATGTACCTGACTGTAGCACGCTTTCTCAAGATTTAGATACATATGTTTTTCCCATCAGACCCGCGGTTCTTGCTCGTATCAGCCTGGCATCGTCTCTGGGCTCGCAACATAAACTTGTGACTGTGTTACACATGGTCTTTCACACACACGTCACAGGGTACATAGATCATGTCTAGCTATATACATACTGATTAGAGACACCTTCGATGTGATGTATATACAGCAGTAGCGATCACCAAGCCCTATCACCCCCGGCCCTGTAACGTCCCATTCTACTCCGTTCCCCTACAGTATACTAATCCCTATATTAATCAATGATGTATATACAGCATGGGTAGAAAGAGACAACCCAAAATATTCGGTTTGAAGAGGTTAATAATAGAGTACCATGGTCGCAAATCAATTATGCTAGAGTACCAGGATCTGTCAAGGCCATGCGTCATATGAAGAACTTTGCGCTCGAGCAGGGCCTAAACCCCGAGCTGTCTAGGCGAAAAGTAAATGCTCCAGTAAACTAAGTGCCTATCTAAGCTCTAAGGTCCGTGTGCTTCGATCGAAGAGTGTTGTAGCAAGCAATTTTTATACGTCAGTTTTTTTTTTAATGGAGGGCACAATGGCTCTACAGTACAGTGTGAGTACCATGATGCAAACCCTCACTGCAACCCGAACGTGAGCACAAAAGTACTCCTTTTTCTGGCTCACAGGATTGAGGATGTGCAATAACCCAATGCATGGGCATCGCGTTCGTATTGCCACAAGCCACCCAGGTGCGCAGGCAGTACTAAGCTCCAAGTTGAACCACGACGGCGTTCTTCGGTTTGCGCTAGTAAAGCCAGTAGCTGAATTGGTTCAATCTATCCGCTGCATCTCCACTGAGATTCTCCAGTGCGTTTGATTTTGTTTCTCGTTTGTGTGGGAATCTCGCCTGTGTGCTGCCTTGTTGAAGCTGCAGTGTCGTAGCAGTGTTGGCAGGAGGGCCGTAACCTTTCGTCCAATCAACTGCCGAAACGTGGTGTCGACACAATGTTTCGGCCATTCGGCCATGGTCGGACCGGCCAACGGCCCTAACTAGAGCAACACGTTTTCACTATACTTACAATCCAAACCTTCCCCTGCCGACAATATGTCTGGGCAACAAGGAGGACGTTCAGAGTGTCCAGAAGGCGTGAACTTTGCGACGCTAGCCGAGCTCGCGAAGGCAAAGGGGGCTCCAAGTTTAGCGAGTGCAAGTTCTGCAGAGCCGCTTACACCAACTGAACCACAGAGACCATGCTTGTTCCAATTATTGGTAGTCCCCGTAACTACCGCAGCCACCTCTCCAAATGCGAGTGCTATCAGTCGGCGCAAATCCAATCGGCATCGCCACTCTCAATATTTTCAGAAGTGAGCCCAGCGGCAACTCCCGCCGTAACACCAGCAACACGACCCGCTGGAACTCCTGCCGTAACGACAACAGCGAGAGCCCCGTCTGTATCGGAGTCAATTGCCAGAAGGACACAAACAAAATGTCGGAGATGCCCGTTGACTTCGCTTCGTGCAACGGCAAATGCAAATGCATGCTGACGATCTACTGGCTGGTATTCCAAAACGAGCAGTGGCAGGCGTACGTCAACTGTGTTCCTGTGCAGGGCAGTGGCTCTGCGACGCAAACCCAGTCGTCGGCTGCTGGGCCGTCAACGGAGGAGCAAACCCCTGCGGCTCCTTCTACGTCTAGTACGGGTTCTAATACTGAGGAGCAAGCGAGTCCAGAGATACCTTCAACGGGAACGCAATCAAAGCAGGGATCGTCGAATGAGGAGCAGACCCCAGAAGCTCCTACAACCCAAGCTACTCCAGCCCCAGCAGCCGATAATCCGTCAGAGAAGACGCCGTCGACTGAGACGAAGACGACCGAAGCTCCTTCGTTGGAAACGCAGGATACTAAGTGCAACGTCCCTGCCCGTCGTCTTCGCAAGAAAATCTCCACCGTCTAAGTAATTCCAGTGCCAATTCGTGCACAAACTGCTTCGGTGCTGCAGTTTACATTGGTGTCATCACTCAACAATGTTGCTCTCGTATATCTTGTCGCCTGGGCACACGCGTTTTAGTCGTTGTGGTAAGCTACCTATGTTTGCAACACATTATCTCAGTAACGTGTAGTAATCCACCGAGGCGGTATCAACACGCAATCAAGGATGTCTTCGTACTGTGTCCTCATACTTCCTCTGTTCTTGAAAAAGTGCAAAAGTGCCTTTCCGTTCCTATATAAATCAATGGCAGATCTGATATTAATTTTCTAGAGGTGAAAAGCCGTTACATTCACATAGAGCCAGGGCAAAATGCACCCGACGAGACATCCGCTCTAAAACTCAAACACCGCCGCAGACCTTAAATTTTAGGAGCGTATAAGCCCTTAAAGAGAAGCTAAATGTCTAGAGAGTTTCGCTATTTTATTTTCTGTGGGAGATTTTACGTGGTGTCGGAGTTATGCTGGGTTTAGTATGGTCGCGCACTGCCCTTCTGAGTCTTCCGCTCTGAATTCAAACAAGTGCTTTGCTGCGTTTTGATTATAACTTAGTCATTTTTCATGATTTTTTTGGTGATTGAAGAAGAGAGAGAGAGTCAGACTTGTCTATTGGGACCCTTCCAAAAATGTGAAAAATACGTGGCGCGCAAATCAAACGCAAATCCAGCGCATTTTGTTTAACGTCTCCCCAAATTTGCGACAGCGCAAATGTAGACCACACTTTTGAACTACGAACTGTTGCCGCATCAGTCCACCTCTGGTAAGGGTTGTAACCATTTTCTAATTAACGCTCGCGTGTGGTTGGGCGTCAGACCCACGCCTCCATTGTTCTTGATCTTACTCTTGCTTGGGGTTACCAAATGTCGCTCCAGACCCCTTCCTGATGCACCGAGGTCGTCCACGCCCAGAATTAGATATCCTGCTTTTGGGTTAGCCACAGTTGTGCATGCTTCGTTCTCTGCGTCTTAACTGCCACTGCAATCGATAATAAATCCACTCCGCCCGATTTCTTGGGCGAGTGCAACAAACCGGGATTTATCTTGTTACGGCTCGTCTCCACTGAAGTTGAGTGTCGCCACAGAAACTGCTTTTGCAGGTTGATCAACTCCCGCTCCGCCCACTTAGGCAGTTTAAAACCCGCTGCTGTGAAGAGGATACCAGGGAGTAAGATGGCATTCAGCAAGTGCGTTCGCAACAGAACACTAGTTACAAGGGTCGCCGCTGTTGCAAGTCTCCGTCGGACGTTGCGTATCCGCAGCGCCCAGTTGTACGCCTCCATGTCTCCTGTGCCGACATGATACCCCAAATCTCGAATTGTGTCGCCATGTTTCAGGACTGGTATCCCTGTCCATTCCTCTTCTTTGATCGCCGTGTTTAGAAAGATGACCTTGCGCTTAGTTGGTTGTACCATGAAGCCGAAGAAATCACCAAATTTAGTTACAATTCGCATCTCTCTGGACAGGTCCCGTGCTTGTTCCATAAACACCGAGGAATCATCGACAAAAGCAGAGAACTGGTGTCTTTCCTGAGGTTTGCCGGGAACTGGTAGACCTCGAAGCTGGATTTCCTGCCTTAGTGCAATTGCTAGGATTTCTGCCGCCAACAGGAAGAGCAGCGGTGCTAGGGGACAACCCTGTCTGATTCCTGAATTGATGTGTGCCGGGTGTGATATCTCGCCGTTTACCAAAAATCTCGCCGACGTGCTAGAGTGTAGCTTTCCAAGAATCTCCACAAACTTCGGTCAAAACCAAATCTATCTAAGGCCACAAATAAGAAGTCCCGAGAAACTGTGTCGTAAGCTTTCCGGAAGTCCAGGAGAAGAATCATTCGACTGTCTTCCGCAGCCAGGTCCGGATCATCGGCCGCCGTCGCCAACATGGCAAGCATCATTGTTTCATCATTTGTCTTCCATGTATGAACCCTTGTGAAGATCCAATATTGGTACCAATAATACGTCGCGTTCGCTGGGCCATGACCTGTGCAAACACCTTGTATCATGTATGCAACAGCGAAATAGGGTGATAATCCATCGCATCCACAGAGTCTCCCTTCTTTCGGAGCGGTATAATCAATTCTTCTAAGAAAGACTGAGGAGGGGTACCCCCCTGTAGGAACTCATTGCTTATGGCAACCATCGCCGGTGCCAACAGCGCTTGTGCATCTTTAAACAAGTCGTTGTTGAGTCCATCTTTATGCCTGTTCAAAGTAGAGATAGCATCGATCACTTCCTGCAGGGTCACTGGTGCCATTAGGATATCATTCTCTGCCATGGACAGCTTCCGTTGCTCTGGGATCCTCACATACTTGTCAAACTCATTCTTCATGTCCGCCTTCTCCACTGTACTATGCGTTTTCCACAACCATTCCGAAGCTAATTTGTCTGCTGTTGACATGCCGCGACGAAAAGGTGCTCCGTGTTTACAGTCAATGCCCGTAATCGTTTGATCGCGCTCCCAGTCGGAAGCCCGCTTGAATTGCCATCGGAGTCTCTCCATCGTCCGGGCTAGTCTCCCCTTGCCTGATTAGATTTTCTTAACGGTGATCTGCTAGGGTCGATGCGATTAGCTGCTGTCGCTCTGCGCTGGTTAAATAGGAATGCCGCTCGTCTTCTTGTCTATTTTTTTTACCGAAGTGGAAGGGTGAGCCTCGAAAGGAAGCTGGGCCTCGGCTCAAGTCAGCACCGAAGAAGCCGAAGGCAGAGATCGTGGACTGGCGACAGTCCGAGGACGAGGGGATCGCCATAGGAGAGACGGTTTTCGTTAGTTGGGCTCAGGAAGAAGAACCGGAGGTACCGGGCGGAGATCCTCCCGATCCTGAAGTGAACGCGGTGGCGGTGGCCGGCTTAGAGCAAGCCGAGATAAAGTCGGTTGAAAACGAATTGGTTGAAGACGAGACGGGTAGCGGCACTCCCGAGCCTCGATATGCACGGACGCGGAACTTGACGCTATGGGGGGCTTGTGGGCCTGGCGAGGAAGCGACGGTCCTCGCAAGAACCCAAGTGGCAGTCGAAAAGGAAGCATACGACAAAGAGCTAGAAGAAAGGCTAAACCCTCTCGACGAAGTGAAACTCGCGCGACGCATGAAGAAGGACGCTGGAGCGGGGGAGAGTACCTTCGTTGGAAGAAATATCGAGTTACTTAGGTATCCCAGTGGACGTACTAGAACGGACGAGCGAGCCCGTGGCAGGTGAACTAGTCAGCCCGAGTACTGGCTAGAATGGTTCAACGAGACACTAGAGAATTGGGCTGAGGCCCAAGCGAGCGAACCGTGATTTCCGTAACTCACCGGCTCATAGTGCGATCCCGACTAAGGGCTCCCCAAAGATGTCAGAGGCGAGTGTGTCGGCAGTCTGGGCGAAGGACCTGAAGCCCGAGGGGGAAGACGCTCTAGAAGACTCCGTTAGCGCGAACATTGTGCTTCCCCTTGAGAAGGAGGGAGTCGTGGCTGATGTGGCTGGGGTTTTGCCGCGACCTTCGCCATGTGGACGGAAGGCCTTCCGCAATGAAGCGATCCGGCGCGTAGCGCGAGAAGCGGTCTACAGGTTGCTGAAGGAAGCTAAAAGGGAAGAGGTGCCTCCTTTGTGCGGCAAAGCTCCCGATTTGGACTGGGAACGCTTACGCTGGCACGCTGGCACGCTGAGAGAGTCGTATCGGAGAACGGTCTCTTGGGAGAGTTCTGGGTTCTCCTCGAAGCATGGGTCGAAGGCTACTTCGCCGAGAACGCTATCCCGATTTGGAGAAAGTTAACGGAGCGTGCAGGTAAGAAGCCGGACGCCTGGTGAAGGCAGGCGTCGAAGACGGCGCAAGAGACGCGGTGGACTTTGACTGTTCTGCGCTCTACCGAGATCAAGCTGAGGCGCTAAGAGAGGTGGAATTCCGGCCGGAGTTTGATGAGGATGCGTCGCACTATGTACAAGTTGTGTTCCCGGAGCGTCCTCCCCCGGACCCCCCCCCCCCCTCCAAAGCGGGGATTGATGAAGGTCGCGGTGGATCTGGCGGGTGGATTCGGTGTCTGTGACTATGAGGAAGGAGGTGTTCCCGGGCTACCTCGAGTAGTCGAAGGAGGACGGAGAGTGGCGTGTGCCGTCGGTTATTTTGAGGCTCTATCTAGTGGATACATTGACTCTCTGTCATCTCGGACGCTCGCCGATACGGGCGCGTTGATGAGTCTAATCGACAGACGATTCTTGAAGCGGTTGGAACGGTGTGCAGAACCACTAGAACCGTATGATGGCCGGGTTTGTAGCTCTTCCGGGCATCGACTCCGTGTTCGTGGCTGGATCTGTCTACCTGTTCGCCTCGGTTTGCAGGAAGTCTCGGTAGAAATGGTAGTGACAGACCAATTACACGTTGATGCGATATTGGGAGTCGACGCACTGGGAGCTTTCGGTACTGTCTTAGGTGTGGTAGAGCGGAGCTTGGCCCTAAAGAACACGGAAGAAGTACTGCCATTGGGGATGACCATCGTCCACGAAGCGTATATGTCAACAATGGCTACTTCCGTACGGTTGCCTCCTCGAGGTCAAGCGTTGCTGAGTACGAAAGTCGTGGGAGACGTAGAAGACGAAGCTATTGCTCTAGTTGAAGGAGCCACGGGGTTTACCCCGAATCTGTGTGTGGCACGGTCCCTTTGCACTACGGAAGAAGGCAAAGTGGTGGTCGAAATCTGCAATGCTTCCACTGAAGAATACTGGGTCAATAGAGGAACGGTCGTGGCCTCCGTGTCTGTGGTCCCGAAAAGGGCGTTCGGGTTTGAAGAACCGTCAGAGAAAGTGGAGAATCCTGAGGGAAGGGCACAAACCAGAGACGGCGAGACGGCTGTCTGCCGCCGTCGAGCGAAAAGAACGCGAAGGTGAATTGGTGAAGGCCGCGGCTCCTGACGTTTCACCTGACAAGGACGTCGGTGCTAGGCAAACGTTACGGAGTCTAACTTGTCTGAAGATGCAAAGGACCTGTTCCGGCCGGAACTGAATGGGTTCTACGACATGTGTTTGGAGTGTCGATGAAACCAGGACGGACAGAAATGTTGTATCATAAGATCGACACGGGAGATAGTGTGCCGATCGAGCAACAACCGTACCGAGTGTCGCTTGCGGAAGGAGAAGTGATGGAGGCCAAGATACAGCAGTACCTGGAGAACGGCTCCATCCGTCCATCCAATAGCTCGTGGGCTAGCCCTGTGCTTATGATACGCAAGCCGGATGGTGGAATCAAATCCTGCATCGACTATCCGAAGTTGAACGCAGTGATCGTGAAGGACTGCTATCCGATGCCGCTCATTGATGACATCTTGGACGTGCGCGGTGACGTTCAACTGTTCTCGACCATGGACATCGCTTCTGGCTATTGGAATGTCCCGATGGACGAGGAAAGCATTCCGAAAACCGCTTTCACGTGCAATTTACGAATGGTTGGTGATGCCGTTCGGACTTTGTAACGCAGTGCCCGTGTTTGAACGGTTGATGGAGACGGTCTTGGTGGGTCTGAAGTGGAGAACGTGTCTAGTTTATCTAGATGACTGTGTCATTCCAGCAAGGCCTTTCCGACTCACTTGGTACGCGAACGGCAGGTGCTGACACGGTTCCATCAGGTGGGGTTCAAGCTGAAGATGAAGAAGTGCCGCTGGGGACGGAGGCAAGTCGCTTTCCTGGGGCATATAGTGACCCCGTCTGGAATGTTGCTCAACCTCGAGAAGGTGAAAGCCGTGATGAACGTTCTAGGGCCTCGAGATTTGCATGGCATCCGGTCGTTTTTGGGTCTGACGAGTTACTTCCGTCGGTACATTCCGGGGTACGCTTTGATTTCGGCACCTCTGGAATGGTTGAAAGTGAAGGACGCTCAGTTTGAGTGGAACGAGGACTGTGAATCAGCTTTCCGTCAGTTGAAGCGAGCTTTGATGAAACCTCCTATTATGGTGTATCCTAATGCAAAGAGGCGATTTAAGCTATATGCGGACCCCCCGCGATACGTTGTGGGAGCCTGTCTAATGCAAGAAGTGGACGGTCGAGACCGAGTAGTAGCGTATGCGAGTAAGCTGTTAACCGGATCGAAGGAGAACTGGATCAGCAAGCAAGATGGCATCTCGGGGATCGAGTGCTGGGGTGTTGTGGGGTCGACTCGGAAGTTCCGTTGCAACTTGGACAAGAGAGAATTCGACCTTTACACAGATCACTCGGCGCTATCCTGGATCTTCAGCCCAGGAAACCGTACGACCAACTCGAAGCTAGCGCGATGGGCTATGGAGCTGTCTAACTCGCCGTTCAAAGTGCACCACAAGCCTGGTACGGCTATGGGGCATGTGGACGGCTTGTCGAGACTAGAGGCGGGACGAGTGAACGCTCTGCGTATGGCTGACCTGCTCAACCCGGAAGAAGTCGAGGACGCGGCACTGGACTCAGTCGGGGGGCAGTCAGAGCCTACGGCCGAGTATGAACCGAGGGAAGAACACGGTTCTCTTCCGGACGACGGGGCGGAGGAAGAAAAGAGGAAGAGACGATAGCCGAAGTACCCGTGTCTGCGGTGGACGAATTCCGTTTGGATGTGGAACAGTTCAAGACCGAGCAGCAAGGGATTGTGTGGATCAAGACCCTGATGGCTTTCTTGCGGGACGATGCTTTGCCGATCGATCCGTTCCTACGAGCGCGTGTGGTACGGTTGGCGTCTCATTATGTGGTGACAGACGGTTTGTTGGACGACTAGTGAACCTGCCGGCTCGAGTGGGACCGGCTAGGACACTGTATGCTCCGGTAGTTTCCCCGTCGTACGTCGCCACTGTCTTCCATTACTGTCACGCGGACCTGTTGTCGTCACATTTGAGCCTGACCATGACCACGGAGAAGGTTCGTCATCTCGCGTACTGGTCTAGTTGGTGTAAAGATGTTGTCGAGTATCTGAGAGCATGCAACAAGTGCGGCAGCGGTAAGGGACCTCGACCGTGGAGTGCTGGGGTAATGCGAAGTATGCATGTGACCGACTTGGCAGGGCCTTTCGACTTGCTAGTAGTGGATGCAATTGGGCCCCTGCCGGTGACGGATAACGGTAACCGGTATATCTTGGTGTTCATGGACTACTTTACGAGGTGGACTGAAGCGTTTGCCGTAAAGAAGCTGGATTCGGTGACGTTTGTGGAAGTGATGGTGAACGGTGTCGTGGCTCGACATGGGATACCGCCCAAACTGTTGAGCGACTATGGGTCGAACTTTACGTCAGAGGTAGCTAAGTCTTTCTACCAGACGCTAGGCATCAAAAAGTTGTATGGTGCCGCCTACCACTCTCAGACGCAAGGTCTAGTCGAACGATTTAACGGCACGCTTATTGGAATGTTACGGATACACGTGAGTGAAGCGCAAACGGATTAGGACGTATATTTATCTCGAGTATTATTCGCTTACCGGTCGGCTTACCACGAAGCTCTTGGAGACTCACCGTTCTTTTCGTTGTACGGACGAGACCCGGCTCTTCCATTGGACGTGGCCTTCCTGAACCTCGGAACGAAATGGAAGAGCAACGAGGTGGCTCAATACCGGAGGGAGCTGTCTCATTCGCTGCGCAGATCCCGTCATATCGTGGAGCGGCAGCTAATGAAGGTGCAAGACCGTCATGAGAGACGGTTGGACTGTCAGGTGGAAGTGAAGTACGAGGTAGCAGACCCTGTCTTGATGCATCAAACGTTCAGAGCAAGGCGAGGTGAGGCTCGGACTAAGAAGCTCGCGTTCTCCTGGCACTGCCCCTATCGAGTCCTGAGCAAAGTCGGGGAGAACGCATACCGAATCGAGATCCCGTCGCACCCTGGTAAGGTGGTAACTGTAAACGTGAACCGACTGATGAAGTGTCGAGGCAAGTCGACTCGGCCTTTCATGGATGAAATATCGGCTGGTATTAATGAGGAAGAGCTTGAGGGAGTGGGTAGGCGTCACTTGGAAGTGTTGGGGCAGGAAGAAGCCGGGGCTGCCGTAGTGGCCTGGCCAGGTTCGCGGAGGTCGATCGTGTCGGACTTTGACTCACGGGGTGGAGACTTTTGGGCGGTGGAGTTGTCGACTTCACCATGATCGTCGTCATCTCCCTGATCTTCGTGGTCCTCGTCACCTTGGCTCTTGTTATCGTCGGCGAAACGGAAGAGGGGGTCCTCATTCGAATCCGTGCGCTCTTCGTCGCTTTCCAGTGCGCACCCGAGGTCTAGTCCCTTGCTGCTTGTCGGAGGAGAACAAAGGTGATTGGTCACGAAGGCGGACGAACCGTGTGCACGCCGTCCTCCTCCAACAAGCAACGAGGGACTAGATCTCGGGTGCCTTGAGTGGACGGTCTGAGAAAGTGGCTACCGACTTGCCTGCCGAGAGTTGTTTGGTCACTTCGGTCTGCGTGACGCGAAGGGAACGATCTGTGAGAAGTTTCTTCCACGGTCCTTTGGTACGGTTGCCCACCCAACTCTCGTTTGGAGGACGGCCACTAGCGACGTCAAGAGCGATACGAGCGAGCGCGTTGTCGGTGAGATGGAGATTCTTGGGGCGTGTCGGGTCCAGAGCTTGGCTCTGCTCGAGCAGCTCGGAGATCGGGCTGTAGCCATCTTCGTCGACTTGGTACGGATCCAGGGCTCGAGCAATGATACGGTCGTAGCGACGACGGTCACGCTTGTAGACCACGGCCAGGTCTTCCTGAGCTGGAGTCGTGGTTGACAGCGGATTGCTTGGCTCCACTAGAGTGCTTGGCGGCCTTGCCCCCGAACACATGAGGTTGTCGTGGACGCCCTCTTCGAAGCCGTTATCAGGCCGTAGTAACCGAGTTCCTCGATCAAGGCACTTAGCAGCTGCAAACGGGTCTGCAGAGTACTCGCCTTCATCTTGCGTCGAGAGGCCGCGTTGTCCGTCGGCGGATACAGAGAGGGGAGCAAGAAGATGTAGCGGAAACGTATCCAGAACAGCCAGTGTTTCTGGTGCAGCAAGGGGTACTTACCAGACCCGCTGCCTTTTCCAGGGGTAAGCCGCTCGCGGAGGAGTCTTGCCTTTCTTGGCGGCCTTGGAGATCAACCGGTCCAAGTCCTGACGGATCCGGTCTTCGACGTCCTCCGCCAAGTCGAAGCGGTAGGGGAGCACGGTTCGCGCCTTCTTGGAGGTGCGTTGCTTCTTGGAGGGTGGGGCCTTGGTTGGCGTGCGCCGTGTGCGAGCCGTTGGTGCCTGGAAGGTCTCGCTGGCTTGCGCTTGCCCGTCGTGCATGATCACAGGGGATGTCAGGATGAGGACAACGGTCTCCAACACTGCTTGGCCTCTGCTGTCTTCATCCATGAGTGCGAGCGCGCTGTTGTCGAGAGCCTCCAGTCTGTACGATCCCTCGTTAGCGGCGAGAATGGCGCGCAGTCGCGTCCAAAACTCGATCTTGGCTCGCAAAGCCGTGTCGGCGTCAGGTTGCTTAGACTCGTCTTCCAGACGAGCGTGGAGTCGAGCCTCAGCGGCGTCAGGCTGAATAACCTTTCGGTGGGACTTGGCCATGGCGTCTCGTGCAGCTTGTGGCTAATTCGCGAATGAGGAGAAATGTTTGGAGCTCTCGAGAGCGAAGCGGCTGTTAACGGGTGGATCGAGAGCGAGAAATATCGGCGGACTGAGTGGAAGAGACTAGCCCTCGTGGAAGGAGACATGGACGTGAAGTCACCGTTGGTTTTCAAGATGGATGACGGTTGTCTCTCTTTCTAACCATCCGAAAGTTGTATCTCTTCCGGACCGTACCGGGGAGTGATGTGGCGAGACTAGAGCGGTGAACCGTGGCAGTCGGTTGGTCATTTCTCGATTGCAGTTGTGAGCGATGGAGTACGCTTCGAACAGTGCGCAGTGGAGTTGGGGCTTGGTCTCGTCGATGGTTGCCGGTGGTGTGAGTTTAGTGACGGGACACACGTGGGAGTTGGCCACGGCGGCGGTTGGCATTCTGTTGTGGACGGTCACGGAACCACTCCGTAGTCTGGTCATTCGGTTATTCTCAGCGGTTGGCTACTTCGTGTACAATTGGGCTAAGTTATAAAGCTGTGTATTACTCGTTACCGGAGCTATGTGAGAGGTCCTGCCGTCCAACACCAATCTCGGAGGACTAAGTGGTGGAAGACGTGCGAAGCTTTGTTGGCTTCTCCAATGGTGATGCTTGTGGCAAGAAAGGAGCGCTTGTACGGTCTTGGGCGTCTGGTATACAAGTGGTTGGACGCTATTCACGCCTACGGGTGCGTCTTTTTACCTGATACTGTGTCTCTGACGTGGAAAACTACTGTAAAGTACTGGCATGGGCCCAAGGTGGATCAAGAGGACTTGGGGTCGTGCTTGGTTCGTTTTGCGGGCTATCTGGACGATTATGACGCTAATAGTATACCCTGTGTTCTATGGCGTGCTGTTCCTGTACGATATCGTCGAAGGTGCGTGCTTGGGTTGGCCTGGGGTGGTTACCCTGACCTTGACGATGCAATACCAGTTCGTGGAAAGCGAGGACGTTGTGGAGATCGGCGGAGTTACTCTCGATCGCGGTACGGTGGTGTTCGACAGTTGTGTGTTAGTCCTAGGGGTGGCGAGCCACTTGTGAGTTTGGTATGAGACAGCTTCAGAAGGACGGTCGCCTATGACTATGGCTCGAGACTGTCAGGATGAGCGGGTCCATGATATGGAAGAACAAGAACAAGTGGATCGACTTAGCGAAGCGCGCTGACGGAGGAACTCCAGGCACGCCTCGACAGCAAGTGCGTACGCTAAGCGGCATTCAAGTGGAGCGTCGTGCGTTGCGAGTTCGGATACGAGCAACTGAAAGAGAAGAAGAAGAGGACGTCGAGCTTCAGTCGGGGAGGATGTCCCGAGTGGAAACGGTGGCCACCGTCTCGGGTACGGTTATTCTAGTCCCCCCTCAGAGCTGATACGCGACCCGGCCCTTGAAGATCAGATCCTGGGAGATGAGCGAGCGAGCCGTCGCCCAACTCAGTGCTATAGCTCGGGGTGATGCCCCTACTTGGAGTTTGGCTCAAGAGCGGCCCCGAGGCAGAGCAGGCCAAGGCCAGAACAGTCGGCTCGAAGGAAGCAAGGTGGCGACGCGAGGATGGAGAGTGCGATGAGGACGGATGGCATGGCGAATCGCTCGAGCGTGATGGACGCTGCTAGGCTCAGGAAGAAGACGGGGTGTCGGATGCAGTCGACACTCTTGTGGAACGCTGGCGTGCGGACCCAGCGAGAAGGTGGTGCTGTTGAACGCGTGAATTTACCTGGAAACGAACAAGTGGACAATACATATAGCTTTTATTCCTAATTGCTATTTTGTTTGCCTGTTTCCTACTACCTGATCGCACACTACAGAGCTCGCTACCTCGACAAGCAGCGCAAGCGTTCCATTTCATGACGACTCGCGACAATTAGAGAACTGTAGTTTCTGGAGCTATTCGAGGGTTACGGAGCTAATCGAGTGCTACGAAGCGTTGTTAACCAAGTTAAATAATCTTCTAATGATACTGATTCTACAACAATAGGCATAAACCCAAAAATAGACTCTTGGAGTTATCCCCCCCTGCTAACACCAATGGAGTTAAGTATTGGAGCATCCACAAGGAAATCCATTTCTAGCTTATCCGGATATTTGTACAGCAATTCCTTACTTCAACGCCAGAAACTACAGTTCTCTGTTCCCACCACGTAGTGGGAATAACATGGCTACCCGGAAGTATTTTAATAGTAAACGGAAGTGAGCGGATGTGAGGAGCGTAGCCGTAGCAAACCCGAGCGGGGTGCCCGCGAAGCAGGACCGCTCGGTATTTGCGTAGGCGGACCCAGCGACGAGCTCGGACTCGTCGCACTCTCCAATACATGTTTTTTTTTATGCGGGGGTATGGGGGTGCAATATCCAGTTCATACTCTTCTCAATATAAAAAAATAGCTTGTATTACTTCCGGGTAGCCATGTATTTCCCATCACGTGGTGGGAATGTCTGGACTGGACGGAGATTTGTCAAAGCATAGCGTTTGCAGAGTCTCTTCTCCAAGAGAAGACCTTGCGAGGTTGCTGAGTTACACGCTGACTTTCTCGATCGCCACTTGCGAAACTGCAGTTCAAGCCTCACCTCAGCATTTTGACGATGCTTGCCGGTGCCGCTTTCGCTTCTGCTGCTACAATTCTCGCGTTTGCATCGCGTGCTGATGCTCACGGCCACCTCAACGAACCGAAGCCGACTTTTAAGGATGGCGAGTCGACTGTCAACTGGGTCGTACAGATCGACAACTTCTGGGACATCGGCTCTGGTGGTGACCAAGTGGGCAAGTACAAGACCATGGCCAAGGAGAAGGGCATGAGTGTGAAGGATGTCGTGCTAGACATGGTCGGAGCTGACAAAAAGTGTGGGTTTACGCGTACGGATGTGGATCCGCAACCGATTCCTACGGACGGAAAAGCGAAATGGCTCGGCAATGACGGCGGAGGCTTCACGCACACGGTAGGATATTTACGGACCCCCGAACTCTGCATTGTGCTAATGAGTAGTTTGTAGGGCCCTGCGAGCTATACATCGACGACAAGATGGTTCTCCACAGCGATGACTGCGAGACCGACTATCCCGGTGGTCCGAACGACTCTGGAGAAATGTCCGTAATGCCAGTGGACTATTCGTCGTGCAATGGCAACTGCATCTTCACCATTTACTGGCTGGGCTTTCAAAACGCGCAGTGGCAGGCGTACAGTACGTTCGTGTGAACTTCTTGTCTAGCCTGTTCTTATGCTAATACCCGTCGTGTGTTGTACCGTGCAGTCAATTGCGTGCCTCTTTCCGGGAGTGGTGGGTCGACTAAGCAGACGCAGTCGAGTCCAGGCTCGTCGACGGGGACAAAGTCAGCTGAATCCTCGTCCACGGGAGCAACACCATCAACCGAGACGCAGTCGGAGTCTTCGTCGGATCAGACGCCTGCGACGGAATCGTCGGGTGAGACCCCAACAACGGAGTCTTCGTCACCAGGATCACCGTCCACGCTGTCCACACCAGCTCCAGCTGAGACAGAATCGCCCTCCACGGATGCGCCTGCTACCCCCTCGACTGAGACCGACACGAAGTGCACCCCAACGCGCCGTCTTCGTAACAAGACGAGCTAAACAGCCACGTTTGATCTTCTCTTACTGCCAACACCAGTAAAGTTGTGCTGGCACATTTGATGTGCGTTTGTCTCTCTCGAAAAACAACGCTAATACATGCACCTATGCGTTTCACCAAAATAGATACTGAACGCACATTCCAAAAGCACGGGCGTATTCTTGAAGTATGCTGGATAGCGGTGTCTAACTCCGTGCTGAGCTTCATCCTAATTCAAATGACGTGGTAGTGTTGCGACAACATACATGTAGCGCCTGAGTCACATCTTCTTCGTGCAACCACCACTCACGAGCTCTTCTTAGTATTGTATTTACGGCAATACAGAGCGTTCAATTACATTTTAGTGCAATAGCTTATGTGCACTTTGCAGTGGTCTGCAAGTGCACGAACGTTAATACATGTAGAGTTAAAGCGTCGGTACTGAATCGATAACGGCGGTACGGTATCAGGTTGAGCCGACGGCAAGGCTATCGTCACATCACTCACAATTTGTACACCCTACATCACCGACCCATTGGGTACACATGATGGTCAACCCTAGCCGACCGTCACTCGTAAATTAGTCGACGGACTGCAAGACGCGCGCCATACATTTGTCCCCATACTGCAATGTTCCATATCGCTGCGCTGGTGTCGTCCTTCCTAGCTGCCCAGTCCACGGCGTCCCCTCTCTCGAAAGATGACAGAGACGTCCTATGGATCCGATGCCAAGATACGGGGGACGAATTTCACGAACTGTTCACGAGCGTCTACGAGCGACTGCGACACGTGCACCGGACACTGCAGGGCTGTGGAAGGGGCAATCTCCTCCCAAGTGTGGCCGTGTTGGTGCTACATCGGCGACTGGTCGCGAGGTTCCAAGCGGCGGTGACCAAGCACCGTGCGCTCAATGTGCTGGTCCGGTTCGCTACAAAGAGGTCGACGCTCGAGAAGCTTCGGGAGATGCACAGGGAAATCGATCAGTTGTTCGGCTCCTTAGAGCTGAAGAAACATGCGCAGATGACCGAGTGGAGGCGACAATGGACGCAGCAATGCAACCGAATGTACGCGCTGTTCAGAGTTCGGGTGGACGACCCGAAACCAATTGTCGTTCGGCTTGCTAACCCGCAAATTGCCGAAATTCTGGGAATTATGAAGTTTGAGCTCGAGTACCACACACAAGAAATCCCGCAACAACAAGTAAAACTCATGCGAAAAACGATCTCAAAGGTGTTGAGATGCTCAAACGTGCATGTCCCCAAAATCTCGCCTTTCTTCATCCCGTCCGTGGACATGGAGCTGGGGGAGATTCATGATAAAATTAAAGACACAAACTGCGAGATCAAGCGAAGTGTGTACCACCAAGAAACACGCCTTATCGCGCAGTATTTGTCAGCCGATAATCGCTATGCGAGGCAGCTTTTCTGGGAAGCTACGGAGATCTGGCACGGGTTTGAACACCCAAATGTGGCCAAAATAGTGGGGGAATCCATGCTGCTGTCCCAGCCTTGTGTTGTTTGGGAAGATGCCGCAGCGAACGGCAACTTCATCCACTACTTTGCCAGCGAACGCGAGAATAACCAGAGAAATCTATGGCGGATGTTTCTTCAGGTTGGCCACGGATTAAACCACATCCACCAACGCGGAGGAATTCATGGGAATCTCAAGTGCTCGCACATTTTAGTAGCTGAGAACGGCACCCCCAAAATTTGTCACCTCGAGTTGATCAAAGGAGCTGAGGTAGGCGCGGTTGATCGCTGGAAGGGCCCGGAGTACAATCTCGGAAAAGGTTTGGACCCGTCAAAAGCTGGAGACGTCTATGCGTTTGGCTTGTGTATTATAGAAGCGCGCACGGGGGATATTCCTTACGGACTTGACTGCGACGACTCAGTGAAGAGCAAATTAGAGGAGCTGGAGTGCTATCCACGGCCTGCTGGCATGCGTGATGATGATGATTGGAACGTTGTCAAGCGCTTTGTTGCGCACGATCCGACGGATCGACCGACAATGGCTCAGGCTATCGAGATGATGGAGGAATTGGTCAAGAAGAAGGCTATGGAAGAGAAGAAGTGGTAGCAAATTGAGCTACAGAAAAGTGAAATGGGATGAAGAAACGTATGAGGCTCTAGAGGCGGACCTCCGCCACAGACAATTCAACGTGAAGAGCGGCGTCCTAGGTACTCATCATAAGAGAATACCCTATCTAAAGTATAAACTTAATAGCTGTAAAGCATGATCTACATGTAGTGTGCATGACTTCTATCGTAGCTTGGCTTGTGATACTATCATACTACGCTACGTAATTAGGTTGAGTTGGCACTACACTGCACATTTCAAATGAGCGGCGGAATGGATGAGTTGGGTAAAAAGGTAAGAGAAGCAAATGCTGATTGTCCGGTGCTTCGACGCTGCAGACGCCGAGTAAATCACTAGGACTGACCATACTAGGGCCGGCTTCTTGGCACGTAAGCGCACCGAATGCAGCACCAACCCCCCAACTGCAAAAGCATGCTCAAACACCAATTGCGTAAGTGTTCGCGTAGCCAAATTACTTTAAAGCAATTGCTAAGTCATAACGCCAGTCAGACTAAAGCTACAGCTAAAAAAGAGCAAAGAAAGGAAAACTGTGCACATGAAGCAAGAATTCTGCCACATTTGCTCTGTAGGCATGAGGCTCTGTAATAGACGCACAAAGAACTAGCATGTAAGTAAACAATATACATCCGGTGCAGTAAAGCGAGACTGGCGATGAAAAATTTCATTGTGGAAGTGGCTACAAGGGTCCGGCAGAGCAGACTTCTACTCATTGATTACTACATGTATTCAATGCTTCATGATGCGCTATCAGTTCTACAATTCGCGACGCCCCAGACAGATATGAGAAGTTGACGCGACACGAGTTAGAATCGATGCCTATTATAGTAGCTAGTTACTGCAGTTTCGAGAATTCTAATTTAGAATTTTTAAATGAAAAAAAGCCAGAAATCACCACCTATCAAGTGGCATAGGCATTTAGCCACCAGTTTCGTTCTTGCTCTCTTGGACAACAATAACGCGTCATGGCCCCCGCTTCTTCCTCGCTCTTGCAAGCTGTGAATGAAGACCGCCAGGTCTTCACCTCCCGTGTGGTCGTCCGAGATCACCAACTCATGCTCCTGCCCGTGCACGCGTGGGCCACTCGCACAGGCGAGTCCCTGCTCTCCGTCATTATCAACGCCTCAACCCAAGGACCAAAGCTCTCGACCCTTGAACAGGCGTCGACGGCCTTCCACGAAGCGGTGGCGGCTCTCGCAGCTTTCGTGACGACTTTCGCCAAAACGGACAAATTTGTCTTCCAGTTGGCCAGTATGAGGAGAATGTACTTGGATCTGCACGCGATCGGCCTAAAATTGGACAAAGTGGTGGAATTTGGTGGGTTGAAGACTGAGAAGGAAGGTACTTCGACATGGCAGACGCAGTTGCTCAAGGACAGGGAGAAAGAGGAGCAGGAACTGAGTCTGAGAGCAGCCAAGAACACTCTCCCTTTTGCACGAAATATGCTGCCTCATGAGCCCATGGAGGCCTTGACGCTGTTAAAGTACGAGATTGACTACTTCAAGCCTGGAAATACTGTCAAACACGTGGCTAGTATGAAGAAGGTCTTCTTCTCGGTTGTACGTTCTTCAAATGGGCGTGTAGCTAAGATCCCGGACTGGTATATCCCTCCCTATACGATGAACTATTCACGGGAAAAAGGGATGCAAGGATCCGTGGGGACAGCGCATCGAGGCGTCTGGATCGACAGGAAGCCAGCGGATGGCAAGAAGCCTGAGAAAGATGATGAAGATGGAGAACAGCCGCCAAAGACGTACGACGTGGTAGTGAAGCGGCTTATTATCCATGCTGATGCTATTGAATTTTTTCGACGAGAAGTGGAAATCTGGTTCGCGATGGACCACCCAAATGTGCTGAAATTGTACGGCGCTTCACACTGTAGTCGCCCTGCTCTTCTCGTGTGTGAAGATGCAGCTAATGGGTCTTTGGTAAGCTACTTGGCTCGGCAGTTAAAGAGCAATACGTTCGACCAGAGTTCGGTATGGAGAACGTTCCAACAAGCAGCGCAGGGACTGCAGTTCCTCCATGGAAGCAAAATTGTGCACAGCAATCTCAAGAGTGACAACATTCTGGTCACTGCTGATGGGACCGTGAAGTTGACAGACTTCGGGCTCGGTATGCTTGCGCTACAGAATCAAGCCGTGCTAGATAACAAATTTGAGGAACTTGGCTGGCGGGCGCCCAATTGCCAGAAGAAGAAGAAGGCTATCCGCCGTCCGTCTTTCGAAGATGACATCTACTCGCTTGGCCTGTGCTTGTTGGACGCTCTTGTGCCAGAAGTATCGTCAATTGTTCACGAGAGCAGTCCGAACGGACCCAAGCATGTTGGAGAAGAAGGGTTCGACCCTCTGTCGCCACAAGTAGCGAGGTTGATTCACGACGTGAAAGCGAGAGAGCTAGTCGCGGGAATGTGTCAAGTAGAGCCGAAAAATCGATTGCCACTGAGGGAAGTGATAGCGCGGATGGAATCGTTGCGTGATAGCACACGCAAGGAAAGCGGAAAGACTACTACTTTTCCTCGTGTCGACCGCAATGTTGCCTCAGTGGTATGGTAGTGGAGCAAAGTTCTACGAGCTGGACTCACATCGATGATCGCTTAGGCCGCAGAACGGTCCCTAGCTAAGCTGTTTTGCCATTCTTCACACTGAAAAGTTGAGAATGGTGATAACGAAGAGGCTATTGTCTTGGTTGGTCATTGCGTCAAGGCCAGACATGTGGTTGCATCGTAGAGGGTATTGGGCAAGAAGTCGAATACGTTCCTTGCGAAAGCGTCGACGCCGCTGATCCTACTGTGAAATTTGAGCCGCAAAGATGCTGGCTCATGTAGATCGAACGTAGAAAAGCTGAGCAGACAAGAGGGAGGCTAGCAATGTCGTGAATGGTGGAGATGTGGGGGTATTGAGGGAATGGTGGTGGATAACGGTGGTTTAGGTGAAGGGCCCGCAGCTTTTAGGCGTGATGGTGTGAGGGATGTCTGAAAGAATGACCTTCTTGAAGGGCCTGTCAAGATCTGTATTTGCATTACCGTTAACCTTAACGGTCGACTACAGGTGAAGTTGCTGCACCAGCGTGTTCACCGTAAACAATACACAAATTATATTCGAGCACTTCCTTGTGCGGGCAGCGCAAACGCTAGCGTAGCAACTTATACTACAGTTGCTCTGCCGCAAGTGTGGTGTGAGGCCCCACAGACAACAGGAGTTTAACAACGGAATCTGTAAAGGCTTTATAATATTTGTTGAACAGTACAACTTGCAGCTAACAACAAGGAGTTATTGTTCTTATGATTTATGTAGTTGCTTGTAAGAATGCTTATCACATCTTTGGGTGGTGGCGTAACCATCCAAATACCTGTACTTATGCTGAGTTAATTCTACAGGTAACACCTCGTTAGGCAAAACGGACATCTCGTTCTGTGTTTGCTTCCAGACACAATGATTGTAAATATGTTATTATTTTGCTAATTCTCCCTCATCTTGGTTTGGCGCACACGTTTACCCATTGAACGGATAGCACGCTTGCAGTGCTCCAGGCACATCCATCCGCGTGCCCATGTAGAACATCCGTCGCCGTAGAAGTTGCGGCGCAAAGTTGTCTGGGAGTGGAACGGCACCGAACCCACGCAGACATTCGTTTGGCCATCCCCCTGTGAAGCCAGACTTGGTCTCGCCGTTCGGAGCTCGCTTTTGACGAGGACTAATATGAGTTGGATTGGTGTTGTACAGTACGTTGGTCGTAGCTGTGTGGTGGCTTGTAAGTCCCTCCGCAAACGAGTCCAGCAGCGCTTTACCATTAACGTACAGGAATTCAGGCTCTTCACTTTCTACCGGCATGTAGTGCGCGATACTGCCACAGAGCGAGTCGTTATGGCGCTCCAAGTCCCTATCCGTCGACGAGTCAATAACACTGACACCCCACGGAGAGAAGAAATATTCCTGCTTGGACAGTTCAAACGAGAGCCAGAACGCCTCCTTGTCACCGTACGAAAACTCGTTCTCAAACCGCTCCTTAGTAATGAGCCACCACAGCGCCTCCATCGCGTGACCAGCGCGTGACTTATCCACGAGAACCAGCGACGAGTCCTGTTCATGCGCCGTCTCGCCTCTGTAAGCGAACGACTGCTTCAAGTGCTCGCTCGGTTCGTATCCTTCTTTCACGCCAATACTCGCGTAGTCGAAAGTATGCAGCACGTTCTCCGAGTACGAGACGTTGTGCTCCATTTTATGGTTGAAAAAGTGGTCACTTGGGAGCACGCGGTCGTAGAAGAAGGTTGTACCCGTGCGTTTGTAACCCTCCGTGGTCCTCAATACCGCGGGATCACGCATGAACAGGTCGTCCACATCTAGCAGCATCACCTCGGGCACGTTCGAGTGGTACAGGGCCAAAGGTTTGATCCACCAGCTGCGGAAGTGTCTGGCTGTCTCCTCGTCCAGCGCGCCGCTCTCAACGAGATCGGAGCACACGTCGACGATCTCCAGTCGGGAGTCTGCAGCGAACAGTTTTTCTCGAGACTTGACCGACAGTTCGTCCGGGAAGCAGTGGTACACTTGGATGAGCTCCTGGTTGCCCAGACAGCGCAGCTCCCGTACCAGCGACAACCCCATGGGCACCACACTGTCGTGCATACAGAGCACGATGGCCTTGTCACGCGGAACGCTGCGGTCGAACTTGGCACCGCGAGCGTGGAAGAGAGCCGGGTGGGTAACCGTTGCGGACGTCAGCAGACACGTGATGGACACTATTGCGACGCAGTACAGTAGCAAGAGGCCAGCGCGACGCCAGAGCGAAGCCGATGGTTTCGACGACACATTGCCCGTTTCCAGGTCCTTTAGCTTCGAGGAAGCTGCCATCGGTGAGCTGAGGACCGCAAGACGGAGAATGCGTTGTGCCCCTCAGTGAACAAGCCAAGCCATCTGGACCATCAGGTCAGCGTGAACATACTTTTAGCACATGTTGATCATCTGAGAAAACTATACCTTGTCAGAAGCACTTGGTGTGTTGTATCTACTTAAAAGGGTCTTCGGGTCTAACCTTGACAGTTCAGGAGCTATCATATTGCATACCTGTAACTAACACTACGAGCTTACAAAAGGACGAATCTGTAAACTTCCTAAATCGCACTGCATATCGGAGTAATTGCCTCTTCCGTCGAGCCATTTGCTGTTACACTCGTCGCCAGTAACGCGTCCTCTCGTGGCCTTATTACGGACCAGGCCCGGCGCTGTCATTTACTATCGCTTCAAGTATGCACGTCCATCCCTTGTCCATCCCATTTCTCAATTGACAGGATGCTGGGCAGCAGATCGCTTCAAGGCCGCCTTGGCGAGGAATCTCGCGGTATTTTATCGGATTTATTGTTCCCTACCAACTCGCTTATGAACCGACGTCGCAACCGAGCGGTCAACTACACGCTTTTGCTGTTCGTACTGTGTTGCGTGGCGGTGGCGTCCACGACGCTGCTCTCAAGTGTCTTCAGCTCCATGGGGAGCCAATCGAGACACTGGTTCACCTCGGGCATCCACCAACGCAAGCAGAAGACCGTCGTAACACAGTTCGACAGTTCAGTATCGCGTGACAAAGGCATCGTCATGTGCATGCACAACGCAGCGGTTCCCCTGGGGCTGTCGTTGATCCAAGACCTCCGATGTCTTGGCAACCAGGAGCTCATCCAGGTGTACCACTGCTTTCCCGACGAAATGTCCGATAAGAACCGAGCGTTGTTATTGGGCGCAGACGCCAGAGTCCAGGTCGTGGATATATGCACGGAATTCGTGGACCGTGGAGTGATGAAGCGCGAGACGGCGGAGAAGTTCCGGAACTGGTGGCTCAAACCTTTGGCATTGTTCCATACGGACATCAAGGAGGTGCTGCTTATGGATGTGGATGATGTGTTCCTGAAAGATCCAGCGGTATTGAGGAGGACAGAGGGTTATCAACGGACAGGTACCACGTTCTTCTATGATCGCGTACTGTGGAGCAACGAGTGGTTCAACCAGGAAGTGAAGAACTCGACGTACTTGAAGACTCTACTGAAGGAGTTCAACTACGCTGCGTTCGGATTGAGTGGAGGTGCGAAGATTCCGGATAATCTGGATCACAGCTATGCGTATAGAGGGGAAGCCTCGCACGAGCAGGACTCGTCCTTGGTGGCAGTAGATAAGTCACGAGCAGGTCAAGCCATGACGGTCATGTTCTGGCTCGTTACGGTACAACGGTTTGAGCGGGAGTTCTCATTCGGCGACAAGGAGACGTTCTGGATTGCCTACGCACTGGCCAAGCAGGAGTATTTCTTCTCGCCTTGGGGGCCCAGTGTGATAGATTCATCCCGCAACCAAGATATGAAGAACCACCCCGACTCTCTGTGTGGAAGTCTAGCGCACTTCATGCCAGTAAAAGATGATACGCCTGAACTACTGTACGTGAATGGCAAGGCGCTACTAGATCCGTTCCCGGAAGGCCTTGAGAACCGAGGCAAAGCGTCGGCAAACGTCTTGTACAATCCCACACCAACTTACGTCACGCCGCGGCAAAACCGTAGACCGAACGGCGGCACATCGACCAGCTACGCTGGAGATTTCCCGATGGAATGCCTCATTGGATTCGGTGCGACTCCATTACTGAGTAGCTTTGCACCGCAACTACTGCGAAGACGCATGTTCTACCTGGGAGTCCGAATGGACGTGCTGTCTGTGCTGGATTCATGTTACGCATTTGACACGGTGGTCTAGGTAGATACCGAGTGCTGACAAGAGTATAATACAAGAGTATACTACATGTATACTCTTACTATTATCAAGATGATAGCGCCCGCATGAATGGAAAGCTTGTGTTCTGGGGGTTGCACATGAGTGGCTGTACAGAAGCAGATCGACAAGATTCCTTCGAAGTAAGACAAGTGGAATTATATATTATTTGGTGATTACAGTGTACTGCCGCACAGGACTTTCGGATACTTAAGTACCTAGGTAATGAGCGATTCAGAAGTACGTGTACATGTATGAAGAATTATCAAGATAGGAATTCAGGAACTACCAGGTTGTATTGTTGATAACGCTTTCCAAAATTGAGCTGGATCAATACGCCAGAATTCGTATTTTAGTTTTACATTTGAAAGTTTCGACATCACCGTGTTTTGAGATGAACCAAAGCATTGTTGGCAGTTTTCGAGAGCTGACAATGGCTTACTTCGAAGTAGACAGACACGTGAATCCCTTGCTACTCAATTTCAGAAAGCATTTTTATACCTGGAACTTGAAACAAGTCAAATAGCGTTTTAGGGCATATTTTTCTTTAGAATAAAAATACTTCGAAGTACGATTTTTTTGGTTTTGGATAAATGATTCCTAATGTTGAGATCTCTAGCAAATTCCTGCTGAGAGCGAAAAGTACATGTACTTTCCACAACTTTGGGGTAAAACCGGGTTTTTTCATTAATGGGCATATGTGCATGACCATCCGCTCATCCAAAAAGGGACGAGGAGAGGCGGGTCTTAAACTAACTTGGCTTTCGTCGAAAACGAAACTGTAAGCTCCCAGCGGGGCTCGCAGCTTGCAATGGGTGGCTTGCACAGGATATGTGTACCACACCGAATCTTGTATCTATATGTGTAAAACATCATACCAGGAAATGTTCCATCTAAAATCTAACACAACGGACGACCGCTGAAAATCAAATTATATGATTGGTCAAAATTACGAATTTATAGAATTTAGACCTTTTCAAACTCTGGCTAAAGCGTGGAATTCTAATACTACTGTAATTTTCCAATGCGAAACCAGATGTTTTCCCTGTCAAAGCGAATGGAGATTTTTGCATTTTACTTTTTTGTTGCTTGTCTGTGAAAAAATACCATCTTATAGAGCTAAGCAATGGCTTTTCGTAAAGGTATCTTTGAGCTAAATCGCGCCACTAACTCAAAAATTATGATCAGAAATGAGAAGTGTTAGATTTGAGATGTGGTATTAATACGCTTTCAGCATTGACATCGAAACCGCCTGATAATCAACGGACTATTCTGCGATGACAATCATATATTTTTTTCTTTTTGAATCTGCACTAGCAACAATGGCGTCATGCTAAACATACAGCAACCACACGGTTTCTTACGCCGTCGTGAGTTTCTTACGAAGGCGGCGGGCAGGCGCGTTACATTTCGTATCTTCGGTCGAAGGAATTTCGGGAGTCGATGGTGCTTGAGTCGCCTGGGTAGTAGCTACCGGAGTTTGCGCTGCAGGAGCCTCCTGCGTTCCCGTTGATGAGGCTTTGGTCTCCGTCGATGGAGCTTCCTGCTTGGTCTCGGAATCTCCCGAAGACTTACCTTCCTTCTCAGTCTCGGAATCGCCCGAAGACTCGGCTTCCTTCTCCGAGCCGTGAATCGTCGGCGTTGAACCACCCCCGCCGCTTCCTTCCAGAGGCACACAGTTGACTATACAAGCACATACAAGTATAAGCAGATGCTCATCGTTCTATCATCCTCTATGGATACACACCGTAGGCCTGCCACTGCGCATTCTGGAACGCTAGCCAGTAAATCGTCAAGGTGCATTTACCGTTACACGCCGAATAATCCACAGGCACATCCGACGTTTGAGTCGAGCCAACGTCGCCACCCTTGAACTCATTCTCGCAGTCATCTCCGTGAAGAACCATCTTGTCGTCAAGGTAGATTTCGCAGGGACCAGTGTGGGTGAAACCTCCTCCGCCATTGCCGAGCCACTTGACTTTTCCGTCGGACGGAATGGGCTGCGGATCTCCGTTTTCCAGAGTGTTGCCACATTTCTGGTCCTTGGCCATGTCCAGCACGACATCCTTCACATACATTCCCTTCTCCTTGGTCATCGTCTTTAACTTCCCGACTTGGTCACCATCGGATCCAATGTCCCAGTAATTGTCAATCAAAGTAATCCAGTCAGGATTCGGACTGTCTTTCCAGGACGGCTTGGGCTGTTCGAGGTAGCCATGAGCTTCGGTGCGTGAGGCAAATGTCGCTATTAAAACGACAGCGGAGGATAGCGCCGCTCCAGCAAGCATCGAGTTTCGGTGTTTCAGACTCTTTAGCAGGTGGCAAATTAAAAATGAAAGCGTGAAAATCATTTCGGAGGGTACGGCAAGCGCCTTTACGCTCTTCCAGCGTTATCCACGATCGCGTGCCAATCGAGAGAGTTGCACGAACTTCAGTATATCGAACGATGGGATCACTTCATTTCCGGATAGTCATATCGATTTCCGTTAGCGCCGATGCCCGCCTGTTGGCTAATCGGGAGTGTGTAATGCACAATTCCACGGCATCTCCAAAAACGAATGAGTCTTTGAGTAACCTGACAGTCTTTTCGTTCCTTCGAAGCAAATAATGTCTCTCGGCGGATTGTCGTTGGGCCTCGCTTTATCCAGCCGCCGGCGCTTGAGCGATCTCTTCATTGAAAGGAGGAATAGTTTTATAGTCATGGCATATGAATGCTGGCATGGGCGGTTCAGAACGCCTATCTGTTAACGTCTGGCGGAGGAGGGGCCTCGAATAAGCCTTGTTTAAGCCAATCCTCCTACATGAACTCTAATCGGCCGGTTCTAATCCACCTGTCTGCAGCTCACACGATTTCAAGTCTCAGCGTTCCCTTAAACGCAGTGTTTCGTTTTTAAAAAAATATGTGACTTATTTTCTTAAAATATAATACCGATCTTTCTTAAAATAGGTTTAAAAATTAGGACTTGGTCAAGTCGATAAATTCTATGAAATTTATTTCAGGTCTACCGGTGATCGCCATATATGATTGTATGTTTGCACCCTCTTTACAATGGTACACTGGATGATTCACAATCATTGGTTTCGTTAAATTGATACCCTTATACAGTGTTGGCACAAATTATAAGAACTACGGTTTTTTCAATATTTTGACCACTAAACACACGCTCAGACTTTGAAAATTAGCCAATCCATGTAACTAACCACGGCAGATCGAATGGTGGTCGCCATTTTAAAATCGGCGCCGAATTGACGAAGTTGCAGAAACTAACGCCTTTGGGGGCTAGCACAATGTATAAGAACGAAGGCGTATATTTGCGTGTTTTGCTTGCTTGGCGGCGTTGTTTAAGCGTTTTAGTACGGAGTTTTCTTACCATTGTCCTTCAGTACCGTAGCGCGCCGGTCTGGCATAGAATCGATGAGTGTGTCGAGGTATGGCTGGTCAATCTTGTCCCATGCCTGGAGAACGGCACGAGTTAGCTCTTCTGTTGTCTGGTACTGCTTACCACCGGGATAAACCAGGTGCGTAAGCTTTCCCCACACGTTCTCTATAGGATTTAAGTCTGGGGACAGCGCTGGCCACGGTAGAACAGCGATTACTTGCTCGTCAAGCCAGGTCTTGGTGATGTTAGACACGTGAATGGAGCAGTTATCCTGCTGAAAAAAAGGAAGCACGAGGGTGCTTTTCGGTGATGAACGGCAGCAAGTACGTTTCGAGAGTCTGGGCGTACTTCACACTGTTCCGCGTTCCTGAGAGAACAGCCAATTTTGACTTACCGCGCGATGAAAAGGCACCCCATACCATAACCGATCCTCCACTTGAGTGTCGCTTGGAATACACCTGTTCTTCAGTGCGAAGATCACGCCAATAGTACTGGAATCCATCAGGACCATCCAGATTAAACTTATTTTCATCGCTGAAGACCACTGCCTTCCATGTGTCCGTCCATCGTGCCCTGGGAAACGCCCACTTCACTCGCTCGATTTTGTGGTGTGGTTTCAACGCTGGGGCCTTCTTTCTTTTATTGTTTTTCAGTGTCGGTGTGTTGTGTAGGATTCCACGTAGACGACGCGAGTCCTTTTCAGTGAGCTTCGAGGGCCTTCCCGAGCGTTTCTTCGTGTTGTAGGCTTCGGGGCTCTTCAGAAACTGGTAGATGCCTGTCTTAGAGCGCTTCAGCCGTTCTGCGATGGCATCATAACTCAACCCGCTGTCACGAAGGCCGAGCATCTGACCTTGCTCAATCTCCGAGAAACACTTGCCTCTGGGCATCGATGTACTGCCTCCTACGAGCTCCAATCCTGGGTATACACTTGCGGACACGGGTTCTTCCTATTAAACACCAGCATAAGGTTAAACAACGCCGCCAAGCAAGCAAAACACGCAAATATACGCCTTCGTTCTTATACATTGTGCCAGCCCCCAAAGGCGTTAGTTTCTGCAGCTTCGTCAATTCGGCGCCGATTTTAAAATGGTGACCACCATTCGATCCGCCGTGGTTAGCCACATTGATTGGCTAATTTTCAAAGTCTGAGCGTGTGCTTAGTGGTCAAAATATTGAAAAAACCGTTGTTCTTATAATTTGTGCCAGCACTGTATACTTTTGAAAACACACCTCTCGGTAAACTAAACCGTAAGATTGTCCTAAAATATTTTACTTAGTATATAATTGTACATAGATGAGAGAGTTTGATACATTATGAATAACAAGTACCTCCAATAATGTATACCTGTAGTGTCTTTGAATCTCCCAGGTGAATGTTGACCCTGTCGGCGACGGTCTGTAGTGGGTCTTGGCGAAAAACACACTGCGAGGGAAGCTGGCGCTTCCTAGTGAACTCAGAATCTATTGTGAGTTCTAGTGAGTAAAATCTCTAATGTCTTCCACTGTCAGGCGCTGCCTGTCGGCCTGGCGGTGGCTTCCTAACTATCCCAGTAGTTTCCTAACTGCCAGCTCGGCATCGCGTTTCCTGCGATGCCCTGCGAGTGGGTGGAGGCTTATCGTTAAGAAACCCCCCACTACACGGTCCCATCTTCGTGCAACATGCGACTGCAAGTAATTTAGCTCGTTCCGGGTTTTTCTTGGGCTAAATGTTTCTATCCCTTTGGGTTTTCCGTGGCGTTGTTTTAAGATGGTGACGCATTAAGATCTCTTATATGGTAACCCCAGAGCTACTCTTGGCGTTGCTCGAAGTTTTCAAACTGAGGACCTCCTTACCCACTCTTGGCGTTGCTCGCTTTAGGCATCTTATGCAAGCGCAAGGCCACGCACGGGAGTCCAAAACGAGACACAGCCGCTCAATGCTGTCAGTCTCTGCTAAGAGCTAAGATACACATAAAGTTACACAACTAAAAACTCGAGAATGGCAATCGAAGACGCTACAACGAACGCCACCAAGTGACGGGTTGTTCACCAACGTAGGTTCGCTCCAGATATCATCCCAATCCTACTAATAGTATCCAGCGCTGTAGACAACCAACATGGCAGTCAACTGCTGTGGGTAAACCTGCTTATCAACTAGCATGAAGTACATAATAGTAAGGGCATTAGATCGATAATAAATAGATGGCCGCCCGTAATATTGCTGGTTCTAAATCGCGTACGTACGATTTACTTAAAGTACGCCATGTAATTCCTCGGTAGCTGGAAATTTCAGCTTCTTCGTGCGCAGTACGACTTTGTCATATTTCTTAAAACCCTGTCAAAAAACAGAGTTGAGTCAAAGAACAAGAGTTGAAAGCTCCAAATTTTACTGTTAGATTTTTTTCAAATTGGGATCCATTTCACAGTTTTTTACTCGCAACATATATTTTTGCAAAAGATGCTGCTGCACATGAAACCAATCTGCTTTCGGGAGTGAGCACAATCCAGCAGCATCGTCAACGCAGCCAACTTCGTAGGGAGACCTCTGTCCGTGTCGTTTTCTTGCGCAAGCGACGGGATGGGGCATTGCACTTCGTTTCTGGTGTCGGAACCTCAGTGGACGGTGATTCAGTCGATGGTGCTTGAGTCGTCACGGTAGTGGCAACGGGGACTTCAGCGTCAGTCGACTGCGTTTCTGTGGATGGGGCATTCATCGATGGAGCGTCCGTAGTCTCTGCCTCCGCTGCCGTTGACGACGAGGTCTCCGAAACCTCAGGCGTTGAAGTCGATGCTGTTGTCGACCCGCTTCCCGTCAGCGGGACGCAGTTAACTGTGCAAGTCAAAACCCGGTGTAAGCATTAGGAGCCAGGGTAACAAGCAGATCATAGCAAGTCTACGTACTGTACGCCTGCCAGTTTGCATTCTGGAAGGCCAGCCAATAGATCGTCAACGTGCAGTCTTCAGTACATGATGAGTAGTCCACCGGCATGGCCGACGTGACTGTAGAGCCAACGTCGCCACCTGGGTACTCATCCTCGCAATTATCACCGTGAAGCACCATCGTATCATCGAGGTAGATCTTACACGGACCAACGTGCGTGAAGCCACCGCCGCCGTTGCCCAGCCACTTGGCCAGTCCATCCGAAGGAATGGGCTGGCGAGTCCCATCCGTCAGAGTGTGGCCACACTCGTTGCCAGCACCGACCATATCCAGCACCACATCTTTCACGCTCACGTTCTTCTCTTCAGCCATGGTCTTGAACAAGCCACATTGATCTCCTCCTGACCCGATATCCCAGTAGTTGTCGATGTTGACAACCCATTCCGGATTCGGACTGTCGTCCCATGTTGGTGACGGTTCTTTTAGGTATCCATGCCCGTTGACAAGCGAAGTGAGCGCCACTAGGGCAACGACGGACGAAAGCGCGATTGGAGAAAACATCGCGTTAAGCACTTCCCGATTATTGCGAATTGCAAAGTGAGCACGTATTCTGCCTCCCGGAAAGGTGCTTCTCCAATGGCACCTTTACACGATTTAGTTGTAAGCCGTCTATAGCATTATACTTAGTCCATGCAGTTATGGCTCACCACTGATCGCGTGCCGCAGTGTCTACGTTATTCGGTGCTGCGATGACCTGAGACTCAGGTACCGAATAGCGTGGACACTGCGGCACTCAGGCTGGGTGGCCTTCGCAGATATACTCTCCTACCGCCGGCTGTTGTGTTGGAAAAGAGTGTGTAGCTTTCGACGAGCACAAAAACTAATGAAAGGGAAACTTTACCAGGGCTGGCCTTTACATACCGCTGTAGTCCTTTCGTGTGTATTCTCCGTGAGGAAATGCCATCAGTGCACTTCTACTGTAGGCAGGAAATACAACTTGTAAAAAAGCGATGCAGTTTTGCTGGTCTGATTAGAGTGACTGCGGGCGTTCCGTCGGTGCATAACTTGCAGGTATCACAAGCGAGTGGGTGGGTATTTCAAGTTGGATCGGGCACAATAGGATAACAAAACCGAAGTAGGTTTTTATAATCGAACATTTGGAATACAAATGAGTCCGGAGGTTCAATTGGAGTATCTTTCAGTCAGCTCATGCAAATGGATTCTCCCTGGCGAGATCCCCTCGCTATCACCTCCAAATAAGTTGTGATACGGTCACCTAGTCAGGCATCATATACAGGGTATGATAAATTTTGAAAATGAAAGCGCAAACTCTGTATCTTTGATTCCTGGTACTTTGTTATTATTAATACCTGGTTATGACGCAATTTTTTTTATCCCAGACCGATATCAAAGCAGCAAGATTCAAAGTAGTCTCAACAAGTGAAACTGCCAACCACACCAAAACAGGAAATGGAATAGTCATGAAAATATGTCTTAGAATTTCTTACAATGAAGCGATTGTGATAAAATCGTGAAATGCTCTAACTAAATTAAAGTGTCAGCAGAGATAATAATCTGCAGCAGGAATGTATGTAGCCGAGCGATGGTCGTATGCCCGTAACCAGTTGCACCGAAAGTTGCTGATTGTCAATGACAATACCGGTATGACGCCCCAAGCCTTTCTTTGAGTCTAAAAGATTAACGTAAAAGTACTGGAGTGGCGCCACAATCGTGACCCAACCAGTAAGAAAGTAGATCGAGTCATGGCGCCTACGACTCGGTTTAAACGGATTCATAAGACGTGAGCTGCCTGTCGTTGCGTGCAATAACTACCATAGTATCAGCACTCGAATTTATCCGTCGTTATCTGTAACCACGGCATTGCTCTTTTTTTTCTAACAGTGTATTCACCAGCGTTGAGACAATAATATTGAAAAAATGATTGAGGCCTCGTTCTTCTAGTAAAGTGAGTGTAACGGCTATTATATCCAGCTTTCAGGTAAACGTAGCCACAGATGCAGGTAGGGAACGGGAATATGAGATCAGCTTAATGTCAAGCCATGTAAATGACGTGGGTAACAAGAATCATGGGCATTGTGAGGACAAGCGTGGCTGTGAGTGAGCGCACTTGGGTAGAAATACATTGCGAGGAATTAGCTAACATTCGGACAGACTGCATGTAGCTTAAGACAAGTTCCACACCAGCAGGAATGCATCCAACTACAATTAAAATATCGAAATACAATACTGAGATTGTATTGATGGTTACAATAGCCCAATATCAATTAAATATTGCACAACGCTGGTATTACGAATCTGCCTCACTGGGCCATTCTTAGGGGCCTGTGGAATTCCCACAACGCCATTAATTGCAGCGCTGGGATGCTATGTGCAGTAAGCTAAAAGTAAAGGAAAAGATTGCCGTGAAATATAATCTTGGAGGATGGAATCATGAAGACAGGATTGAATCACTACTAGGTAATTAGGTTCAGACACTGTTGGCCAATGGTCATCGCAAGCACAAGCAAGATGCGGTGTGTCTAGCATTCGAATCTATCTTTGTCCCTGTAAGTTGCAGGCTGTAACTTGTCACAAAGAGCCATAAAAGATCTTGCATGTGGGGCAATATCTTGTGGGTTAGCTTTGTGATTTTTTTTACAGCTACAGGCATACTAGTGCAAAGTTTAAATGTTTACTTAGCATTTGTATGTCATTAGAAATGGCTACATTTCAGCTTCACTTGCTTTTTTACGTCGTCCCTTCACCGTCTATGGAATCGTCGCCCTCCGCCGACCTGGCGGCGCTCAAAGCGCAGCCTCACCAGCTCATGTTCACCTCCATGTTGCAGTGGGTCCTGCTGGTCGGGGCGGTCCTCCTGACGCTCCACGAGACGCAGACGCCGAAGGCTCGTGGCTTCTTCCGAAGTCACAGCTCCTCGTCCAAGAAGAAGCAGAAGAAGGACAGGAAACGGGCCGGTACCACCACGTCCCGGTCCGACCGGAACGTCTTGCAGACCGAATCCGACCAAGTGTCGCCAGATATGGCAGCCACGCTCTTCCACCAGGCCGCGGAGAGCTGTCGCGAGTTTGTGGCTACATTCTCCAAGACGCACAAGTTCGTCTTCCATCTGGCCAGTATGAGACGAATGTACTTGGATTTAGTAGCGATAGGAACAAAACTGGATCGTGTTGTGGCCTGTGCGGGCCTAACCGATAAAATCAACGCCCAGAAAGAGCCTGGATGGACGTGGAGACAGCAACTCGACGCGGACAGGGAGAAAGAGGAGCAGAAGTTGAGTGCACGAGCAGCCAAGAACGCTCTACCTTTCGCAAGGAATATGCTTTCGCATGAGCCCATGGAGGCCTTGACGTTGTTGAAGTTCGAGATAGACTACTTCAAGCCGGGAAATACTGTCAAACACGTGGCTAGTATGAAGAAAGTCTTCTTCTCGGTTGTCCGCTCTTCGAATGGACGTGTAGCTAAGATCCCAGACTGGTATATCCCTCCCTATACGATGAACTATTCACGGGAAAAAGGGATGCAAGGATCCGTGGGGACAGCGCATCGAGGTGTCTGGATCGACAGGAAGCCCGCGGATGGCAAGAAGCCTGAGAAAGATGATGAAGGAGGAGAACAGAAGCCCACGACTTACAAGGTGGTAGTGGAGCGGTTTATTATCCACGCAGATGCTATTGAACTCTTCCGACAGGAAGTGGAGGCTTGGTTCGCCATGGATCACCCGAATGTACTGAAATTGTACGGCGCTTCCCACTGCAGTCGCCCTGCTCTTCTGGTGTGCGAGGACGCCACGAATGGGCCTCTAGTTAGCTATCTGACTCGCCAACGACAACTTCAGGCTGAGAAGAGACGCAGCAAACGAAGGGATCAACTGGAACAACCGTGGCCGTATCGCAACCAGCGCCACGCACTGTGGAGTTTGTTTCTCCAAGCAGCACAGGGCTTGAAATATCTGCATGGGGATCTCAAACTGGTGCATGGCAACCTGAAGAGCGATAACATTCTAGTTACTGCTGATGGCCACGTTAAACTGACGGACTTTGGACTGGGAATGCTTGCGCTGCAGAACCAAGCGGTACAGGACAAGAAATTCCACGAACTTGGCTGGCGAGCGCCCAACTGCTGGCAGGACAAGAAGCTCCTGCGCCGTCCATCTTTCCAAGACGATATCTATTCCTTTGGACTTTGTGTTCTCGATGTACTGGTGCCTACACGCTCGTCTATTGTGCCTGAAGACAAGAAGAAGTTGAAGCATGTGGGTGATGAAGAGTTCGACCCACTGGAGAAGAGCGTGTTGGAGCTGATCTATGACGAAACCCACAGGAAACTTATCGAGGATATGTGCAAGTCCAAGCCGGAAGATCGACTGAAGCTGACGGATGTGATCTCGCGCATGGAAGAAATGCGCGATGCAGCTGCAAGAGAACCCGTGGATTCGAGCGATTGTTGCATGCTTTGATAATGCAGGAAAGTCTCGAGATTTTATTGTTGCCAAGAATTGGAGTAGCTTTTGCTGTATTGAGTTACAAGTACCATGTAGTGCAATACCTTGGCTTTCTGCTGAGGTGTGGTCATTATTTATGCGCACTGAAGCGTGAATAAACGTACTAGCATATGGAGAGATATTATATCGCTTCAAGTAAATGTAGTCAGAAGGAGGTACAGTAGTGGATCCCTCGAGGAAGGCCTAAATCATTCGAATCGTATCCTTGATGCCTTTTGTCAGTTCTCAGGGTGCAAATGATGGAAGTGAAGCATGCACTGCCCATCCAACTGGGTGAAACAGCATTATAATTACTTAGCGTTGCTGTCACTAAGCTCGGAGAACTCTTCAGCCGTAGAATCGTCGACATCAACTCATCAATCACTATGGTGACGGCATGAGCGTCAAAGTCGTTAAACGCATTGTAAAGATATCAATATTCGTAGAGAGATGCTCGACGCGTCATTCGGGGAATAAGAGAAGGCTCGCAGGAGCAATCAATCTGAAGAAAACAAATCTAGTGCTACGAAGGAACTCGAAAGAGCAATACTGTACCTCACTTGCTCTTTCGACGTCGAGCAGCAGATTTGTTTGTTTGTATCTCGAGCATTCTAACACTTTATTACCATAGCACTTTGCACAGAATCCATGGCTATACATGTAGCTATGGCATCTCGCTATTGATGAATCGATCAAATAGCCAGCATGTTCAAGTCAAGACTTGAATTTCAAATACACGAACGAAAACGTCACATAAAACGTAAATTTCTCATTAGCTAAAATGACAGTCGCTGGCCCCGTCGGAGGGGGCCGCGCACTGCTGCTGCTGGCCGCCAAGCTCGTGTTGATCTTCGGCTGCGCCGTGGGCGTCGTGTCGGGGCTCTGCATCCTCTTAGTCCGTCGTGTTCGCGAGCATGACGCCGCTTTGGGGCTCGCGACGTCGAAACTGGACTCTCTGTCCGTACGCAGCCTCTCGTCGCTCGAGGAGCTGCAGCGCTCGCACGAGACCTTCGTGCACGTGTTCGCCGTGCAGTTTCCTCTCGCGTTGACGTGCTTCACGAGCGTCTACGTGCTCAAACAGGTAGAAAACCATGTATCAACTTTGTACTTAAATAAGTGCGCATCATGAAAAACTAACTTTTTTTCTTGCTAGACATTCGCCATCCCCGGGTCTGCCTTGCTTAACGTGTTTGCAGGAGCTGTTCTGCCCTTATCACTGGCATTCCCATTGGTATGCACCTTAACAGCGTGCGGTGCGTCCTGCTGCTTCCTGTTGTCTAAGAACTTGGCGTCTGAGGCGATTGTACTGAGCTTAAGCGAACGATTGCTACCGGGTAAACTGCACATGTTGAGACACAAGATCGAGGACGCAAGGGCGCGAGGCCAGTTGCTCTATTTGCTGCTGTTTCTGCGGGTCTTCCCATTCACTCCCAACTGGTTCCTGAACATAGCGAGTCCGTGGCTTCAGGTGCCGCTGAAATTGTTCGCACCGTCGGTGGCGTTCGGACTTTTGCCCTACAACTTTATCACAGTACACGCAGGTGCTATGTTATCTTCTCTTCGGAGTACGAGCGACCTATTGAACCCACGAACGTTGGGATTCCTGGTTTTGCTTGCCGTTGGGATGCTAATTCCTGCACTTCTGAAGAAAAAAGCCAAGGATCGGGAAGCGAAGGACGAGAACAGCAAGAAGATGGATTGAGATGACTATAACTACGTGTTGTACATGATAAATTCAACCTTCTGTGACGCTGATCTTTACTACTTATGGCTTGGTGCTGGTTTCTCGACCGCCTGTTCGTCCGGATTAGTTTCTTTGTGAAGCGTATTATCAAAATTCTGGATGCAGCGCCGGATCTGGTCGGCTGCTGCGATGCATCCCTCGAGCTCTAGTGGCGCCAATTTCAGGGCTTCAGCACCGGTACGTGGTAAAAGCCGTAGTCGCGACGAAATATCTGCAATGCCAAGCAGTAGCCCCCGAATCTGGGACTTCAAGTCGGGGTTTTCCAGATCCGTTTCAGCGGAGTGTCTGACACTTCCATCAGTTAAAGCTGTCATATCTGGTGTTGACGCCGACGAAGCCTGATCATTTAAAGCTTCGTGAATTTCTCCTTGTAGTTGTCTCTGCAGCTCGAATGAATTTTCATCGTCCAGGTACATGAACGCTCGTATCCGGTCTCTTAGATTCCCTGGGGGATATTGCGTACTCATAACCCAGACGCGAGCTTCAAGGGAACGTGAAATCAGCATTTCTTCCATCTTGCCTGCAATGTCGTCGCTATAGCGCATAGAAGCCTGATTCTGCTCCTCTAACGCTGTCATGCCAGTCGGAGGGGCAGGAGGTGTCAGCAACTTTGACGGCGGAACCAAGTTAGCACGGGCGAAACAATTCTCCAATAGATCATCGGGTATCTGGCTCCAGGCTTGCTCCAGCAACCGAGCAGCGTCCAGTAATGTCGGTGTATGTCCAAAATGCACACCACCACTGTTGTCACTTTCTTCCGCAGCCTTGAGAGCTGCCTTGACCTCTTCAGGAGCATTTTGATAAGACATCACACTCTGCACGAGCAGATACTTGTACTTTGTCTTGAGCGCGTTTATCACACCCATCTCCAACGGTCTGCTCCACCACATCTTCGGATTTACCGTAACATTTACCGAAGACTGTGTCACCGACAGAGGTGGGGGTAAGAACACCAGTCGAACGCCATCGTCCTCAAAATTCCCTTGGTGTCCTGGCCGCTCTCCATCCACCACCAGTAGCACCCGTTTACTCGTGCGTTCACGCACAAACGGCACGAATACGGAGCTATACCAGCTGCCGAATGTCTGTCGATCCAGCCAAGCTCTCTCTTGTCTGAAATATGGCAACGGGAACGTCGATCCAGTCGATATTTTCCCAACTAAACAAACTGGTAACGTCAATTTTCCAGTGGAATTGCAGGATACGACCAATGTGACTCGATTCCTGTGTTCCGGTGCTGCCTCAAAAGGCAGAGCATCATAGAACAACGAGGTTTCTTCAACTGTAAAGACCCATTCGGGGTCGTACTGGGTCATCAACTTGTGCAGGTCCGGCAGACTTTTGGTCTCTCTGATTTTATAATCGTCTCTCCTGACCTCTGCAGAGCCCACGAAAGCTGTACGGACGCCGTACCTTTTGCTAAACTTGTCGTACCAGCCCCAACTGGCCTTGAACTGGTCGGGACTGATGCCCATGCTTCTTGCCACCAATTTAGCCTTGTCGATCACTACCGAGGGCGAAATATCGGCCTTGGCTCTCTCTCTTGCGTCGATCCAGGCTGCTAACGTCTTCTCCAACTCCGGGAATCGAGGCGCAGGTCTCCGATGCACATGAGCTTTCATGTTTAATACTGCGGACGAGCTGGCTCGCGCTTCAATATCGGCGGCTGCGTTGATGATCCGACGAATAGACTTCTCGTCCACACCGAAATCCCGCGCGATCTGGCGCATCGAGAGTGGGGGCGATGAATTCTGGTGCTTGTGGATGATCTCCAGGCGCTGCAGGTCGTTCAGCCGCGGGCCGGAGCCCCGCCCACGCTTCCGCATCGACTTGTCCGTCATAAAATATGACGTTCCACTGGATCTTCGAAAAGTAAGGTACATCAAATTTACACAAATGTTACGTCGTCAACACCATCTTCTCTTGGATATCATTAATCAAAGTCGGAAGAGAAAAGTAACATGGCTCCAGGTGAGCCGGGAAAGACGAAAAAGGCTGTGGGCTTGATACTAACCCAATAGCTGCCCACAGGTGGTCGCGTGCGTAAGGAGCTTGAAGAGTGTCAGAAAGACTCGCACCTGTCGGGCGTCACGGCCGAGCCCGTAAACGCTGCGTCGCTCTCGGAGTTGCGCGGCTCCATTAAGGGGCCCGAAGCCACGCCGTACGAAGGCGGCCACTTCGAGCTGGAAATCGTCATCCCTCCCAAGTAAAACTCTGTTATATTCCTCTTAAAAACCAGGGTTTATATGCTAATCCTTTGCTCTTAGATACCCGTTCGAGCCGCCGCAGATGCGCTTCTTGACCAAGATCTGGCACCCCAATATCTCGTCACAGACTGGTGCCATCTGCCTGGATATCCTCAAGGACGCGTGGTCACCCGCGTTGACCATCAAGACGGCGCTACTGTCCATCCAGGCGCTTCTCTCAGCTGCTGAGCCCACGGACCCACAGGACGCCGAGGTGGCGAAAATGTATCTCCACGACCACGAGCAGTTCCTCAATACTGCGCGCTTCTGGACTGAAAGTTACGCCAAACAGACCGACACAGGAGACGACGCCGCACTCTCCAGACTCATCGATATGGGCTTTCCCGCTGTAAGGAAAAAAAACTGCTAGAATTATATTTTTTCTTACACGAAGCTGACATTTTTTTTCTTACTTATAGGACCAGGCAAAGGCGGCACTACAAGCAGCCAATGGCGACGAGAACGCTGCAATCGAGAAACTAGTCAGCAGCATGTAGCGCAATTAGCTTAAGCGGATGGCTAGCTGTATGTACAGACGACTGACTAGCTTTGCCACTTGTTTTCCTTATTTCTTCTTGGATTTTGTGGTGCGACTCGCTGTCTTTGCAGAAACTTTCTCTTCGAGTTTCTTCTTGAGCAGTTTGCGTTTATCTCCAGTGAGTTTCTTCTGTGAAGTATCGTTGGAGCGCGTCATTTGCTGCTGGAACGCGGCGCGCTCGAACTTGCGCACAGCGTCACCGCAGCCGTGAACTTCAGGCAGCGCGTGGTCGTAGCAGAACTTGAGCTTGCAGAACTTACAGACACTGCCCAGCATATTGGTGCTCTTCTTGCAGCGACTGGAACTCTGAAACGCGCAGCTTGAGCTCTTGTTTGCTTGTCGAGTGAGGAATTCCAGCTCGTCCTCGCCATCTTTCAGTTCGTCTACCGGCGCAGTGTTGACAACCTTGGTCTGGTTCTTTTTCTTCTTCTTTTTCCCTGACGTTGGTGCTGGTGGAGCAGGCTGTCGAGCGACTCGACTCAAGTGCAGATCCTTTAAAAGAGAATTCGCGGCCTTGAGACCGTCGTCACCCGGACTGGACTCTTGTTGGTCGGGTTTAACTTCGTCTCCCACGTGCTCATCATCGGAGCTGTCGCTGTCAGAATCCATCATCTGGAAAACGCTCTTCGTTGCTGCTGCCTTGTTTTCCACCTCGTCTTCTTCCTCATGGACGATTGCAGTAGCTACGCTTGCTTTCGCTTCGATTGTTTGTGGTTTCTCGTCATTTGGCGCAGTCTTCGTCGTTTCAAGCACCTTCGGAGCGCCGGTCTTCAGTATTTTGTTAGGTTTCTGCACCTGCTTGGGCTTTGTGTCTTTCGCAACCTTAGCCTTTGCTGTAGGCTTTGAGGAAGAGGTCGTGCTAGGCGCGCTGGACTTGTCGCTTTCAGCTGCTGAGGCGCTGAGCGACTTCACCAGTTCCTCATCCATTGTTCCTTCGACGACATCTTCCTCCAGATATTCTTGAGCACTGCGGTACTCACCAAACTTCTCAAAGTGCTTCACTAACACACCCAAGAACTTGTGCGAGGAGATTGTGTCGGTATCACACACCACCGCAACATGTCGCTTCGCACGTGTGATGGCTACATTCATGCGGCGGTCGTCGGCAAGGAACCCCACTTGTCTCGAGGTGTTGGAGCGCACCAGACTCATGACAACTGCCTCCTTTTCGCAGCCCTGAAAGCCATCGACAGATCGAATTTCAAGCTTCGGGTAGCTCTCGAGTAGTAGAGCCTTGAGCGTCTGTACTTGCTTGTTGTACGGCGTGATCACAGCGACCTCGTCCTCCTTTAGCCCAGCCTCTAATAGGGCGCAGACGTGTCTCGCCACGACTCGCGCTTCCCCCTCGTTGGACTTCGACAGCTGGAGAATACTACTAGTCTTCTCATCGTCCTTAGCGTCCTCTTCAAGCTCGCATCCAGCCGTGTCCAATAGCAACAGTGTAGCATTCAGTAATTCGTCATCTTTAGTGATCGAAACATGCGGCAACTCATGCAACTTTCGCTTCGCTACTCCCTCGAAGCTCTTCAGCTCTCCCTTGTACATCGCTTGGGAGCTCCATCCGCTGATATCTTCGTGCATTCGATACTGAGTGTCCAGCATTTTTACGATACTCAGAGTGTTCTTGTAGCTCGTGATCCGATCGAACAGCGTCACGTCCAGACCTTTTGCAGCTGCAGTCTGGGACTTGATAGTAGGTGGAAGCTGCAAGTGGTCACCAGCCAATACGCAGCGCTTTGCCTTCAATATGGGGATCCAGCAGGAAGCCTCGAGCGCCTGTGCCGCCTCATCAATGATGACCAAGTCGAACGTCACGTCTTTAAGCAGCTTGGACGCTGCGCCCACATTGGTCGCGAACACTACATTACTATGCTGAGCTATATCGCCCACCACTTTTTGCTCCCGTACTCGAATTTCCTTGCGGTTGGCCTTCATCTCGCGTCGCAGCTGGAACCGTACAGTCTTATCGCGAGTCTTCTGTAGCTTAGTCTGCATGGCAGTCATTTCTTTTCGGATATCATTCACAATTTCTGTGTCTTCTGCGCTCTCAATCTTCGCATCCAAACAGTATTTCAGTATCTGTGGCAGCACACGCGCTGGGTGTCCCACACGAGTGAGTCGCAGCTTCTTCCCAAGCGTCGAGCACGTACTAGCCAGCTTATCCAGCACATTATCCACTGCAATGTTCGACGGAGCGCAGACTAAAACCTTCAAGTCAAATTTGGTCACCGCCTGCAGAATAAACTCCACCACCGTCGTCGTCTTGCCCGTTCCTGGTGGGCCGTGAATTAGTGCCAAATCCTTGGACGCCAGCGCAAACCGGATGGCTTCCACTTGAGACTCGTTGAGCCCCATATTAAAGGGCGTAATATCAGGCAGTGGCGTGTTCCAGCTCGGTTCCCGCTCCGAGAATACCACGTCGACTACCGCCTCAGCAGCGCCGAAGTCGAACTTGGCCATTTGGTCCAGCGCGCTCGTTAGCTTCAGGAAGGATGCGTTGTTCACCAGTCGGTCCAGCGTGATGCCCGCTGTTGCGGCCAATAGCTTCACTTCATCCACGTCTTCTTGGTCACTATTTACGGCTACAGAGATGCCTCGTTCCTCGACACGGGACACTATTCCAGTGGGTAGTTTGTCTCCTGTTGGCGCGCTCTTCTGCACTCGGATCTGCACCAGATCCCCCACTGTGAATTGGTGCGGCTTTGCATGTCTTAAGCTAAGTGAAGGGAACGAGAATTGCAGCAGTGTGCGCCCGAATAGTCCCGTGGAGCAGCGTGAAAGCGTCAAATGTGTCAATACATTAGGGTTTTCGTTGTCGTCCAGCGTTGCCAGCTCGTCTCGCATCGTCTGCACCTCCTCCTGCTGCTCCATAGACAACAGACGACGTGTAGACGCCAGCCATGCCTCCAGATCCACCGGACGCAGCGCACGAACGCCCTCGGACGCGTCGGCAGCCTTGCTCTTCTTGGGCATCGGATACGCTACGCAAAATGTACACAATATAGTCCTGCACGAAAGAGACTATTTTGCATGGACTATATCACACCTTTTTATGGACTATTCCCTCGCATTGGTCAAAACAAATAGTCCGACCAAAACGGATGTGGGCAAATGCGAGAAGTATCAAACATGGCGGCGTTTAAAAAACGTTTCATTTAAGAAAATAGTCACATTTTCTGTGATTTAGTCAAGCACTCATCATAAGGACCATGGACAACAGTGGGGACATCTGAGTTGATATCCATTCAGATATACGGGTTTATAAAGACGAGGAGATACGACACGATGCTGCAGTCTCTTCACGGCCTTCGGCGCCGCCACGGACAGGGAGGCAATGAGGAGGAGGATGCGCCACGTGCAGCCTCCACGCCGCGCCGCGCACCGAGGCCTCAGAAGGGCTTCGTGGAGCTGCTTATGTCCCCTCTGAGCTTCGTATTGGGTGATGGGGAGCGCGAGGACCCGCAGGCCGCGGCCCGCAACTTCGCACACAGTCTGCGCCGTCGATACGGCGAAAATGTGACGCCGCGCTTCGAGCACACGTCGTTCCGGGACGCGGTGTCCACTACGCGTACGGCGTCCAAGTTCCTGTTGGTGTTCTTACACTCGAACATCCACGACGACGCGGACACGTTTTGTCGGTAAGAGCACAAGAGCAATTGACAGTTAGAGAGCAGCGGTCTAATTGTTGATGTATTTGCAGCAAGGCCATGTGCACCGAGCGTATGAGCGCGTATCTGAATAACAGCGACTGCATCGTGTCATGGGCGGGCTGCGTGCAGCATGCCGAGGGTTTTGGCGTCAGTTTATCGCTCGGATGTGCCACATTTCCCTTCCTGGCTCTACTCTCCTGCGTCTCCCGAGGGGTCAACGTGGTGGAGAAGATCACAGGTGAGAGAGATAATTGAGGTTTTGAGGTATTCATTTGTACTAATTGAGGTGTTTTGCTAGCCAACTTGCCGGCGGACGAGATTATTGAAAAGCTGAATGCGGCCGTGGACCGCAATAATCAGATCTTGGCGACGGCGCGCCACATCCGCCAGCAGCGGACGGAGACGCAGATCTTGCGCGAACAGCAGGACAGAGAGTACCAGGAGTCGCTCGCAGCAGACCGTCGTCGTGAGCAAGAGGCACGTGAGCAAGCGGAGCGAGAGGAGAAGGAGCGATTGCAGAAGGAGGAGGAGGAACGACGTGAAGAAGAGAAGAAAAACCGTCGGGAAGAGGAGCACAAGGCCGAGATTGAAGCCAAGCGCGCTCGCATCGCTAACGGCCCCAAGTCGCGCACGCCGCCGCCAGGAGCGGACTACAAGACGGCGGTGATCAAGTTCCACCTGCACAACGGTACCCGACTAGACCACGTTTTCTACGCGCACGACACGCTCAAGACTGTGCGCGACTTCATCGACGTCGAGTTCTTTGACCGCGAGATCACGATCCGGAACTACGAGTTGGCCACCAACTTCCCGAAAAAAGTCTATGGCCCCGAGTTGCTGAACGTCACTCTAACCGATGCGGTACGTGCTGCTTCTTGTGAGTTTTGTTGGAAGTTGTTGATGCTTATATGCGATGGATACACTTGTCAACAGGGCCTCGCGCCTCAGGCACTCGTGTTCGTGCAAGATCTCGATTCGTAAAGACGTAAGAAAACTTCTGGAAATGCTAAATGCGAGCGAGTGAGATCCCTTCATGGGATAATTTAACAGCACAGCCTTGCTGTTACTGGAACACGAAGACGAGAGTTATCAGGTACTCTAAACGGGCTCTAACTGGTCTCTGGAAAGTACAATAGTATTGGGCTCTAGCTCCCCTAAAACTGGAGTGCGCGCTGCTTGCCCGACGCTGCACGGTACATACGGTCATGCAGCGCTGCAGCCTGTTCGTGGGACTCTGAAAGCACGCTAGTGATGATCACGCGCTCGACGCCTTGCACGTTTTCGGACCAACGCAATGAGTCGAAGATACGCTGTGAGGCCTCCGCGACGTCTCCACTAGGTGAGAGATCGAGGTATGCTCGTACACGGTCCTTTAAGCTGCTCAGCTTACCGTGGAAGTCAATGACCACCCAGCGACTCACATCCTCCTTGGGTGAAGCGTCCATTGCCGCAACTGCATCCGCCTGGTACAGATACGTGTCCACGTCTGGAGCGTAGTGCGTGATCATCTGTCCGGGTGCCTGTTGTGCCTCCTTGGTCTGCATCTTGGCTTCCTTCTGAATCGTCACCACCTCGTATTGTCCACCTAAAAGCTCCGCGTTCTCCTTAAGTACCAGCTCCAAAGCCTGCTCCGACACACCTCCACGACGGAAGACTACCAACTTGCGTTCCTCGGGCACAATCTTCACCACTGTCGACTCAATGCCGACTTCACAGCATCCTTCCTCCGTCGCCTCAATGACACTCAAGTTCTCACACGCGCCCAAGTCGTCCATCACGTGCTTAGCTGTAGTCGGCGACACGTGTCCGAATCTATTGGCACTCGGCGCTGCCACGGGCACCTTGGCTTCCTTCAGGAGAGCCTGTGCGATGGGATGTTTGGGACATCGGAGTCCCACAAATCCCGTGTTGGCTGACAGCGTTAGTGGCAGTTCCGGCACCGCCTTGGCGATGAGCGTCAGCGGACCAGGCCAGAAGGCTTTGCCCAGACATTCGAAAGCCTGCTGACCTGTCGGCGTCATGTCCACGAGCTTCACGGCGTCCTCCAGAGCGGGGACGTGCACGATCAACGGGTCTGTGAGCGGCCGCGCCTTGGCTTCAAAAATGGCTAGCACGGCCTCGGGGTTGAACGCGTTGGCACCCAGACCGTAGACAGTCTCCGTGGGGAAAGATACGAGCTGTCCGAGCCGCAGCTGCTGCGCCGCGAAGGCAAAACCTTGAGCGTCCGGTTTGAGGAGACGCGCCATCGTGGACTGGAGGCGATTGCGAGCGCTACAGAGCGAGGTGACACGTCGCGAGTGGTGCGAACGGAAGGTAAACGTCTTGACTTGAAGGGCGGTGCAAGTTGCAGCGACTGACTGACGAGCTGCGCCGTTGCCGAGAGCACGAAGCGATGGATGATGCCGGCACGAAGATGCCCGTGGTGGCTGGTGACGACGTAGAGTACAGTGTACCAGGGATCAGGCTCTGATTCGACAGCGCAAAAAGTATTGATTTCAATGTGAGTGTAGCCACTGAGATAGGTTAACACAAGTTCAACTTAAAAAAGAAAGTGTTTTTTCGGAGAAAAGTGCCCACTCTGTCCGTTCACTTTTGATTCTGTTTCACTATGGTGGACCGAAGGAGTGGGCACTTTTTTCGGATACGCTTTTTGGAAGCTTGCACTTTTTCGTTTTTTCTTAAAACGAAGTTAGACGCCAGACGATCATAAGTGAGGTGTATTGTGGGACTATTTGAGCCCGTAGACTTTCCGTATGGCTCGCCACTCCACTAGTTGGGTGTCGTATGGCAACAAGCGAGTGGAAAAGCATGGTAAACTCAATGACCTGTTGCATTCCTCTCCCTCTTGACACAACTTGCTCCGCTTAAGGAGACTCCTTCAGCTCCTCATTCTCATTTCCACTTCCACTTTCAAGTGCACAAGCTCGTCCCCCATCCCACCCACCCCCAACCCTGCCCCACACCAACTCCTACCCCCCCTCCTTCCCTCCTTCCACCCCACTCCTCTCCCCTCCCATCACCTCCCCTCCCCTCACCAGACTCCTCCCCCCCCCCCCCCCACCACCCCCCCCGCCGCACCCCCCGCCGCTCCGCCCC
>QOKR01000293.1:0-53971 GCA_016880985.1 Phytophthora idaei
AGAACCTGGACGCGTCTCGCAGCCACTACTTCCAAATGTTCGACCTGCCGTCACGCTCCGACACGGTCTTCGAGGCGCACTTCGGCATCTGCGACGAAGACGGCAACGACAAGTTCACCCTGTAGAAGACAACATGTAGACAACCAGTTGAATGTTATGCAGTAAATAAAACTCACAAATCGTTGGTATCGGTACACTTGGAGTTGGACCAGCTTACCTTTAACGATGCAACCTGTTACCCAGTGCAGTAGAAAAAGAAAACGACCCAATCAGCAGTCTACAGCGTGTCAAAGTATAACTCGAAACTCGAAATCGGTCAAAAACTTCGGGTTGAGCTCTAAACCCCGTCAAGTGCCTTTGTGAGACTGGCCAAATCCACCCCAAAACTTCGCTTAATCATCCGGCTGCAGCAATTCATCGTACTCTTCGCGCAGTACAAGCGCCTCCTGTAGCATTTCTTCCAACTGGGTAGTTGACATTTCTTCCTCCTTCGGAGTCTTGGCTCGCGTTTTGCAAATACACTTGGTCTTCGCACGACGGCATTTGCGGCAGAAAGCCGGTGGTTTGTCGGACATTTCTCTCTTTGATGCGTCCTTGACCTTCGACTCGTTCTCAGGTATCGGAGCCACATCCGTGTCGACAGCAACGTCGGTATCTTTGCGCACCTCGTAGAATAACTGAAGTAGCTGCTGAAGCTCCGACGTGTCCAGCTTAGTCAGCGCCTTAACTTGGTCGCTATGAAGCACAACACAAAGATATCAGCCCTGAGCAAACACAACCTTACAACTAGCAGTAAATTTACCTGCGCTCCCCTTCCAAGATATCTTTCGGCTTGATATCGTAAGCTACAAGCAACAAAATCGTCGCGACGCATGCCCACTATCACACACCAGTAGTTAGTCTCAAAGGAACCAACTGCGTTCTACTGATAAGGCTCGTACCTGGTGCGCATTGCGGGTGTCGATAGCTTCACGCAGCGCGAAACTTTCTGTGATCGCGTCGATGCGGTGGTTGGCGAAGCGATCGCTAGCAAGCTTCAGCTTGAGTGCTACTTGTGGCAATGGGCGGCGTAACATGAGAGAGAGAGAACTCCATCGCTCCGTTCGGATCTGACGCGCACGACGTCGTGCAGCATCCGCCTCGGCCTTCTCTGGCCCTCCAATTAAGGGATCTGTATCTCCTTTCTCTTCTTTTGCAGGTAGCGGACGTCCAGCCACCGCCAGAGTCGTCTCGTGGGTAATCCAGTTCGAAAACAATCCCCAGAGGTGGCTGAACAGTGGCAGATCATTCAGCGTTACCACTTCCTCGTCGTCGAAATCAGAGATTTCAAAGCTGCCCGCGGACGAGACATCACTGGCCGCTGCATCGCTCTCGTCGCTGTCGCTCACTACAATGTCGTCTTCATTGTCGCCTTCTTCCTGACTTTTCTTGACCAATTTCTCCACTTTTTTTGCCAGTTCCTGCTTGTGTGCTGGGAACACGTAGCCCTCGATAAGACTTGCGTGTTCAAGCGTCGGGAAATTCCTGTCCGGGGCTGCAGGGGACGCATTTTCCTTCAGTTTCGTCGAAGTTGTCGCTTCCAGAGCTGGTGGAACGCCCACAGACGTCGAGTGCTTCCTCTCGACAATCCCTAGGTCCTGTGTCTTGGCCCACACTGCCTTAGCCTTTGGTAGTGGCCCTGGCTTGTGTACTACTGGAGTTTTGATACGGTTCACCGCCTTCACATCGTCCTCGTAGTCCAAAGGATTCGGTTTGTCCGTGCCGAAAACTTCCACCAGGGACGGAACCAGCTGTGGAGGCTTGTGAACCAGTCTGGATAGCAGCACCCGAGCTTTCTGCAAGGCAACAAAGTCAAGGTAAAGGTCAGTATTAAGCTCAGTTTTGACGATTTAGAGCTTCAAATTGTAGATTTAAGACCTTAAGACAGAGCTCAGAGCAGAACTGCCGCTCGTATTGAGCGTCGTAGATCTCTTTGCGAGCCAAGGAGACCCGGAACTTGCCCGAAGACCTGCATCGATTTAAGTGATTAAATTACGCGATCTGATTGGAGAAGAATTTAGCTAATAAATACCCACTTGGGTAGAGGATTCTCGCAGGCTGGGAAGGCGCAGCGCTTGGCGACGGCGCGCTCTTCGAAGACTTCCTCCATCTGACGACGTTGTAGCAGCTGTCCGCTCAGCTCCAGGTACCGCACGGGCACGCGCGGCGCCAGCAGCGTCGCCATGAGCGCGAAGGCCTCATGCACGTTGGAACCGTTGACGCTTGTCATGATTGGCAGGAAATGGGAGTGTGGACCACATGCTAAAATGGCCTTAATGAAATCAAGTGAACGTATTAACTTGGGATTTGTATGAAAACTTCAACTTGCCTGAAAAGCATGACGTTAAACCCTCAAGTTCTTACCACTTGTGTAGCTCCGGGTGTGCCTCTAACGTTGAACAGCCTCGCTGGGAAAACATAACTACACGTGAGGGATTCAGCCGGAATATCGGGATTGGAGCGCCTGGGTCACCTACTCGATGCGACATCAACGAGCTGCCTAAAAGCTCGAGGGAACAGGAAACGTTGCAACGCGATTAATGCTTGAGGCAGTGTCGGTGAACATCGCGAGAGACGACCAGAATGTCTTGTGTCAATTGAAGCTCACGCATGTGACGATGCTAAAGCAGTTTTCGAGTAGAACAAACGATTCGGCTACAGATCAGCAGCGCTTGCCACCATCACTATCATTGACCAGCACGAGCCACCTGCAAGAAAGCATACGAGCCTTTCATTGTGCGTCCGTGACAGACATCGTCTCCATGGAGAGCGAGAGGCCTCCGTGTACAAGAAGCTCGTGCAGCAGATCCACAAGTTCTCCATACTTCGCTTCAACTTCGCTTCAGCTTTATAGATTGGATGCAGTCATCGTCGTCCAATCACAGTCCATGTAGCGCCAATCCCCTGTCAAACTTGTTGCCAGCTTCAATTTGGTCTTTTGACGGTATCACCGTATCCTCCACGGCAGAACCAGATTTCCCCTACAAACGCCATGTTCGCTCTTCGTCAGACCTCTTCGGCCGTGCGCCGCCCTCTCGCTCGCAGCTTCGCGTCCAAAGGTACTTCAGTCCATCACATACAAAGCTTCCGTCAGCCACCTTTCTTAACCCTCTTCACCCATGGCCACAGCCGAGTACGAAAACATCCTGACCGAAGTGCGTGGCAAAGTGGCGATCATCACTCTGCACCGCCCCAAGGCTCTGAACGCACTATGCAGTCCGCTGATCGAGGAGCTGAACGGCGCAGCCCACGCCTTCGACGCCGATAAGAACATTGGCGCTATCATCATCACGGGCAGCGACAAGGCGTTCGCGGCCGGAGCGGACATTAAGGAGATGGCCACTAAGAGCTTCGTGGACGCCTATAAGAGCAACATGTTCGCCAACTGGGGGGGCATCGCCAAGGTCTCCAAGCCCGTGATCGCCGCCGTCAATGGCTACGCTCTGGGCGGCGGCTGTGAGCTGGCCATGCTCTGCGACCTCATCATCGCCGGCGACTCGGCCAAGTTCGGCCAACCTGAGATCACGCTCGGCACGATCCCTGGCTGCGGCGGCACGCAGCGTCTCATCCGAGCCGTGGGCAAGTCCAAGGCCATGGAGATGATCCTGACGGGCAACATGATCGACGCCCAGCAGGCCGAGAGGGACGGACTCGTGGCTCGTGTGGTGCCGGCCGACCAGCTGCTGGACGAGGCCCTCAAGACGGCCAACAAGATCGCGTCCTTCTCGCAGCCTGTGGTCAAGATGGCCAAGGAGGCTGTCAACGCGTCCTACGAGCAGTCGCTGCAGGAGGGAATCAGGTTCGAGAGCCGCCTCTTCTGGAGCTCCTTCGCCACCAAGGACCAGAAGGAGGGCATGGCCGCCTTTGTGGAGAAGCGCAAGGCTGAGTTCAAGGACGAGTAAGCAACACACGTAGCCCCCCGAGACTGAATCGATGCAGACGACTCGGGAGACAATTGGAAATGAGAATGAACTCTACTTTTGCTGTCAACCAGTCGGCGCTGGGAACTCTAGGGACTGCTCTGCGGTCTAGAGTTCATGGCGTCCTGTTCCTAACGTCACTTGTCGCTACAGATCTACAGATTTACTGGCCCTTTGTCACCTCGTTTCACGTACCTTTACTCTTCTTTGACAATATTTGTGTAGAGCTGCCGTTCACACCATTCTCAGCAACGTTGCAGTCGCTTCCGTCTCCATCGTCGCGTTTCTTCTTCTTGGAGGGTTTTTCATGCTTTCTCACGTGCTTACTGTCGTCCGCTCCACTGTCCACTGACTCCAATACCCACTCGGGGATCTGCGAGCGTATAACATGATCAATCTGCATGTCCATCCCTCCGTGACGGCCTTCCCACTGGTCCGTGTAGAAGGCAAAGTCTCGGATTACGCTCGTCAGATCCACATTGTGAGTGGCCCCAGAGACTGGAGCTGTCTTGGGGGCAGGGAACCCCAGTCCGATGAACAGCCACGACGTATGAACCTCACACTTCGACGAGCTCTCAGGACTTGCGTCCTTGGTCTCAATAAAGTCAAAGAAGCGAGCGAACGGGTGGATGCGGATGTCCGGGAGAGCTTCTAGTCTAGTAAACGCAACACAGTCAACAAAGTCAATAAGGAAGAGATGAGTGAACGTTCACAGGATCCCGGTAAGCGAATAGGTAACTTGCTGTCAAAACCAATAGTCGAGATGCGGTGCTTCAGCAAAGAGAAGAACATCAACTGCCACGTACCGAAGGAATAAATGACGCAGTCTGGACTCGACCCAACCGAACCATCCGTCAAAGTCTTGAGCATTTCTCGCTGTGATTTGGACTCGAAGAAAATGTTTTGATCTACTCAGCACAGAAACAAATAAAGAAAAGTTAAAAAAAAAAAAAACAGAGCAAGGTGACCACAAGCCTGAGACTCAAGAGGTAGATCGCGTGGGAGATGGGACCTTTGGAAGAACACCGGCGCCATGAACAATTTCGCCCATGAAGATTTCTGCACAAACTATTGTAAGAGGAAGAATCGCACAGAGCGCCACGCTGCTGTTGCTTACCTTGGTCTCAATCTCAAGCGTCCGGTCAAATCCCTTGCCAAACTCGGCCTTGAGGATGCGTAGAGTCGAAGCCATCACATTATACGACGAGTTCAACGCCGGATACGCCGGCGTGATGATCGGCATCAAGTGCAGTCGGTCGCGTACGTTGATCTTGGGATTCCATCCCTGTTAGAGCCAAATCCATCAAACCACGTGTAAGTTTGACATGCTGCGGACGCGGTATCCAAGAGAAAAAAAGGCGTTTGCATCACCGAGAAGCCAAGGTTGAGTGGGTTGTCTACCCGGTCGAGCATGATCGGATTCGGCCACGTCCACATCTGGTATATCCTGAAGAAGCGCGACAGCAACGATGCCGGCAGCGAGTTTGGGTAGAACTGGCAGATCCGCGCCACCAAGATAGCCCAGTTCACACCACCAAGGAAGCCCAGTACGTTTGAGTAGATGCCTCGAATCTACACGAGCAAAAAGCACAGCATATCATCCGTCACTCGTAAAGCAACAACCAATCTACGTCCCATCTCAGCTGACATACCCGGGCCCAATGTTTGATGGCGATTAACGTCGTCCGGAATCGTTTCTGATTGGGTACGAACTGCAGGATCCGCTCCGTCACGCGGACGCCATTGCAGCTCCGCACCGAGGCCTCGTCCATTCCTCGTAAGATCTGGTCGTCCAGCATATCTAAATCCTCCGGGACCGAGTCCAGATCCAGCGACACGAACAGCAGATCCACTGGAATTCCGTCCACATGCATCTTGATCACTGGCACGAACGCGTCACTGATGACGCGCAGTCCCGTGACACTAGACGCCGCCTCCAGCAATATTGGCGCCTTCTCGAAGAAGCTCGCGCGTGTACAGTGTCTGGGTGCAACGCACAGTCTGTGCGCGCAGAAGTATGCACCATCAGAGTCTATACTCTCCACTAAAGCTGCAAACTCACGTACGTATCGATGTCGGCCTCGCAGCTCTGCACGCCGAGGCGGCACGAGCCGAAGGTGCGAAGCTGCACGTGCTTGGCGGCTGCCTCCGCTTCGCTGTAAAGCGCCAGACCCTCGTGCAGTACGTACTCCTGCAGTATATCGTGCATTTGTTTCAGGACGCGATCGCGTCGTGCTAGCTGCTCCTCGCTCTCGTACAGTCCGCAGGATCTGGTTCAGCACGTAGTTTTTGAGGCTTCCAAAGCAAATTAGAGAGAGCGAAACAGAGCAATATGCACCTCAACGTCTGCAGCAGCTCGTCGTCCATGCGCTTGTCCTCGTCCGACGGCCCAGCGGTCGACAGCGGCGTCGTCATAGCGGCACAAGATGCACTACAGACGGTAGTGTGACTGCGATGTTTTGTGCGGACCTTTTCAGCCAATCATGATGAATTTGATTTGTTTACAGCTTTGAAAACTTTTTAACCCTTTAAAACAAATTTGATTATGCACGACTATAATAACACGCGACCATCGTTAAGGGTTAACCCTTTGATCAACCTATTTAACCCTTTGGCTACCATCCACTTTTAAGTATTTTGTTTTGTTTTTAAGAAAACAAAACAAAAAACTTAACAAGGAGTGATGAAATTTGTCTTTTTTTTAAAGTGGACGACGAATTGCATTGAAAAGGATTCGGTACCGGTAAATTATGCTTGACTAGTTTATTTACGCTGTACGACCAAATGGTGTACGAACACCTCGTGCTCAGACCTCTTCAAGCCCGACCAGTTTAGCTATTCGAACTGCTGCAGGAGGAGTGCGGCGCCCTGGACAACCATGGCCCCTGCATTCTGGTCGACTGGGATGGGGAGAAAGACGTATTCCAGCGGCGTCTCTAGTGCCGCCACGTGGTCGGGAGACTGGTACAGTGGACATCGATAGAAGCTCAGGTTAGTCATCGTCTCTGTTGACGTGGACGATGGCAGCATGAGACCCTCGGAGGCGGATCGGAATCGAGTGGTGGCGTACACCGTCAAGGGCGGGAGTGACTTGGACCGAGACGATCCTGAAACCTGCTCCAGCAGAGTGCACGAGTCCACAGACCATTCGGCGTTCTGACCCACGGATCGATAGTACAAAAAGTGTTAGCAATGCAAAAGACGAAAGATAAGCAACACACGCGTACCGATAGAAACAGACCAGTCAGCACGATGGAACCTAGAGCGTCTTCAGCAGACACAGTAGTGGTCGCTTCGAAAGGTTTAGATTTTGAGCTCGGGCGAGGCAACACCATCAACGAAATCTTCGAGAGGGGTGTGCCGGTACTCACGGATATGCTGTGGCGAAATGAGTACAGTAATGCTACATGGTGCAACTCAGTGAGTAGGTTTGTTTGTACACAAACGAAAGATGCAGAAGTTGACGAACCTTTTGGACGCTGCAACGCTGGCAACCAGACGGAATCGATTCGGACGGGGGCTAGAGCCATAACGCATTGCTGATGCGTATGGAAGAAGGCGACACTTTGCCGGAACCAGCGGAGCCAGAGCTTTAACCGCGTTGGGGTCGAGTATCCTTCGCTGTTGTCGGCTCTCAACGCTTCACCTCTCCACGTTGGAGGGAGGTCACCACGAACTAGAGCCTCAATGGCTGCCACCACGTCTGGACCCCCAAGCTCCGCACTATCTGTACGCAGAGATAAAATCATCTCTGCGTTCGTCCAGATCAACGTCAAGTAAGTCTCCATCGCTGGGAGTTCGACCTGAATCAAGTGCGAGTTCGGTTGTTGCTGTAGCTGCGTCAGTACATACTGCTGGCGTCGGATTGTGCTGGCGCGACCTTGTCGGAACGGTGGGTTACTCGGAGTAACCAGCACTTCAACTGTGCTAGTACTCGTCTTGGGTTTGCCCCAGCCACTGATCATACTCTCACGCTGTTGTTTCTGCAGTTGTCTGATGCTACTGGAGAGACAAGTTTTGTCCGGAAACGCAGTCATCAACTCCTCCAAGCAACGTTGGGCACGCGGTAAAAGAGCTGCCACAGTCACGCTGGTATCTCCATTCGAAACGTAGATAGTTGCCACGTTCTTGAGAAGAGATGACGATTCGTACGCACGTTGTTGACGCTGGAGCTCAGCAGGGAGAAGATCAAGTTCCACCTTCTCGAATAGCGTCGAAGATGGGGCCATTGTGGAGGTCACAAGGCGTTCGCGTAGTTGCAGGATGCGAGTTACTAGCGACGTGTCTTGATCCGCATTGTGGAGATCGCGGGTGTTGGAGTGGAAGCACCAGGTCAGCACTTGTCGACATTGATTCACTCGACTGTCACCCCATAGTCGACCCAAGTAAATCAACGCTGCGAGTTCCGTTAGGGTTTTCCTGTGTGCTTCCCCAGCTGCTGCAGACGGCGTTGAGGGTTGCAGTGAAGACGTTCCAGAGGTGACAGTGGATGTCACCACGCGTTGATGGAGATGCAGTTGAATCAAGCGCGTCACTCGATCGAGTTCGCACTGCGAGATGAAGAGATCGGTCGGTATTGAGGTCCCTGTAGCCTGGAGATGAAGGCGAAATACTGAGTGGAAGAGCCACAAAGCTGCATGGATTTGATGTTGCTCTGTATTGCTGCGTTGAAGTGACGTCGAAATGGACGAAGCATGTCGAGACAGCGGCGATGGACGTTTTGAAGCTTCCTCTTTGTGTTCTGTCTTCTTTATTGTCCCTGCTTCCTCTTGTTGGCACTGTAAGAAGGCTTCGTAGTGCTGTCGGAGTGTCTGTGGGGGCTCCAAGAAGAGACGAGAAGCTGGAAGAAGCGTCAAGTCACGCGCAGTCGATGAATCTGCTAGATCTTCCACTAACCACAGCCGAAAGTCGCAGTTCGTGGACTTGACGTCACTCAGACGCGCGATCTGAAGACGCAGTGCATTCGTGACGCTCAAGGCCGCAGAGACTGTAGCTCCTTCAATAATTGTCCAGCCAGGGCTCATTGAGATCTCTTCGAGTCTCGTCACAGCACTAACATCGCGAACACCCGAGTCTGTCGTGGCAGATTTATCACGGTAGGACCAGATATTCCCAGGCCTTCTCGCTATCGTATCATGACCAACAGACATGTAGCCTACCTTCTCAGCTGGAATCCCGTGTCGTCTCGCACAATTACGCACAGTAGACGACCCAGCAGCCGCAAACTCGCTCGAGTTGGTAAGAATCAGTAACGGGGAGGAGGAATTAGCCTTCTTTACCACTGTGTCCACTCTCGGTCGTACAATTCCTCTCTTTTCTTCCAATAAGCCAACCATTTCCTGCTCTCCGAGGTGAGTAGCGATGAGGCCATCAATCAGTCGAAGCGGGAGGGAGTCGAATAAACTTAAGTGGATCCCAAGACGTCCAAGAAGGCGACAGTTCGTCTTGACCCACGACGGCCACTGGATGGACTTCACTGATGGAGATTTAGAGTGTCGAGAGCTATGGATATCCAGGGATTCATCGACTGCTTCAAATGACAAAGTAGACGTTATGTACGCCTTCCAATCGCTCGCATTCTCGACCATGTTGAGATACAGCGCTTGGATGGCTGTTCCGTGAAGAAATCCCTTTTTAATCTTCACAAATGCCGCCAAAAGTTCGCCATCGAGCCGTGTACACGACGTTGAAGTAGCTGTGGATACAAGAGCGACCTGCACGATCTGGTCCACAAAGCTCTGAGCTGTCAGTTTAACTGCACTACCTGAGTCACCGTCGTCAATTTGGTCAGAATAGTGACAACACAAATTGCGTCTTGAGCACAGATTAAGAATTCTATCTCGTACCCTCTCAGTGAAAAAGTGCTGGGGCAATTCAAAGGTTTTGTCGTCTTCTCCGTCGATTTCTCCCATGGATAATACCAATAAAAACATATACGTTCTGCGCAACGATGTCGGGATGCCAGCGAGTCTCTGGCGGATATATGCCGTGGTCGTTAGCACAGTTATTGTACTGACGTTTGAGTGCCAGCACTCGTCTGCTTCAGAAGATTTTCGGGACTTTGTCAGCGATTCTTCGAGGGATTCACCGACATTTTCCAACGTTTGAGAGAGAGAGAGATGCAGTGATGAACCAAGTCTTGCCAGTCCTCGCTCTGTCAGCACGAGGGCACGTGCGCGACGTGCGAATGGGAGAGCGCGTCTTCGTTCAGCGTAGAGATTCCGGAGATCCTCCTGTAGTTGCGTTCGGGTTTGTCGAACCGCCACGAAATCGTCAAGCTGTGTGGAAATCCGCTCCATTGAGTCTTCGTTGTAGAAGCCCTGGAGACCAGCCGACAAGATCGATACTGCAGTAGAACTCAGACCTACAGTCGAAGCTCTTGCCGCCTCGTCACTTGCTGCGCACAAATTCATCAGGAAATTCTTGAAAAGCGTTTCTTCCTGTGCCTTCTCGACGCACAGCTTGGACCTGATGGACTCAATTTTATTATGTACTGATTCACTGGAGCTGTGACAGAACAACGTCAGGAAATAATTGTCGAGATCTTGTCGTGTGGGTGTGAAGTCGACCACAGCGAAATGGCTCCAAGTCTGTACAAAGCAACCATATTAATTCTCGAAAGATAACCATATCCCAGGCTAACATACCTTTGGCAACCAAGACGCTGCTTTATCGAGAGATTTAGCAGCGAAATACACCGCACAAGTGCTTTTCTCCTTTAGCAATACAATCAGCTCCAATGCAGCTTCAATCGTAACCTCGTCACCTTCAGATGCATTTTCGACGAGAACCTACAACAACAACCCAATACTTTAGAATCAACAAATGTATCTTCCTCCTCGTTAGTGTAGAAACGTACCATCGATGGTGGACTTTGAGCTAGACACGTCTCAATAGCCCGAAGAAAAAGAGGATCACCAGCATCCGCCACCACGCTCTCACCACACGATCGAAATCCTTTCGATGGTGTTGCGTTGCTGTAGACCTGTTTAATCCATGAAACCCCGCGATCCAGAGGATCTACGAGGAAAGGAATCTTGAAACACACTTGCTGGGTCTGGTCCATGAGAAAAAGACTGGTAGCAAACGCCTCATCTTCTTCCGCAAGCATATCGACAATCTTCTTCTGCAAGTTTGTTACCAATCCTTCTCCACTCAATTGTATCATCGTCGGTATATCACCAGCCATCGGGTATGAAGAGAAGTGTTTTTGAAGCACTTCACGACATTGACAAACGATTTTTTCGCGCTCTTCATGACATTTTTCAGCTCCAAAAGTGATCAAAGTTGCTACGAGAACGCAGTCCATAAGCAGATTTTCTCGCTGTTTTTCAACAGATTCCAATCTTTCCTTTGTGGCGTCGTGCCATTGCTTAACCACTTGACCGAACGAGGTGACCGACGACTTCCAGCGCTGCCTCGTTTCTTGCGTTCGTTGGAGTTCCGCTTCTTGCTGGATTTTTTGGGCGTGAAAGACTCGGAGTTCGGATAAATGGATCTCAATATCCATCAGTTTCTTCTTCTCAGCCTGTACTTTCTCCACGACGATATGGTAACTCTGCTCGATTTCCTCGAGCAATTTCCGCGTCGGAGCCACGCGTTTCATCGCTTCAAAGTATCGTACTAGTGCTAAAACCCACTTACACAGTGTAGTCGAAGCCAGAGAAGCTCGCCTCATGTTCTCCATGGAAAAATTCGGATGATTCACGTAAAACTTGACTCGATCCATGAGTGAAGGATCGATTTTGTCCTTGTCAAAGTTCCTAAGACGATCCAGAAAGCGAATATCCGCAAGAATCCGTAGCGCTTCACTCCAAGTCGGTGGAACATCCAGCAGCACGCAAACCGCTTGCATGGCTAAACGTACAAGCTGCGGTGGATTCGTAAAGGATTTCATCTCGACGATGTGATATTTGTTGATCTGGGACAGCGCCTCAGTAGCCTCCTGTACATCCGGTAATGTCTTGGATAATTCGTGTTGGATACTGGCACGTTTTATCTCGATCTCACTCTGGATTTTATCACAGCGTTCTTCATCCAGTAAGAACAACCGTCTTGCCTCTTTCTCGATGGATTCTTGAGTTGTGAGCTGCGTGGAGACGTCCGTGACAGCTTGGCTGGCGTCATTTTGAGCAATCTCGCTCGTTTCTTCCTTCGCAACACGTACATTTGTCTGTGTCAACCGCTTTGTCAAAAAATCTAGAGCTTTTCTCAAACTACGGAGCTGGTTCTCGAGTTTTCTGCTGTGAAACGCGAATAAAATTTTGAACACTCGTAGCATATCATCCAGCCGCGTAGTTACGGAACCAAATCTCCTCCCGCGCGTCGTAAAAGATGGCAAACGTTGGTAAAATCCATCGCTAGTACAGTTTTCAGCTGTACGATAGATAATTAGTATCATGTCTCGTAGTTGAGCGCTTGATAACGTGCTGATAATCCCTGATTCATTCAGTGGTGACCACTCTTGCAACGTACTATTGCAGATATCTTCAGCTGAAACATCTTGCCATTGAGGGAAAGTCTTCGACACAAATCGGTAATATACAGACGGGTGCTGTGTCATAAACTCCAGTAGTTTAGCCTTGCACCCAATTGACAGCACGAAGTAGAGACTCCGTCTCACATTTTCTCGAAAAATTGTCAGTAAATGTGATGCCGACTGCGTTGTTTTCTTGGCTCCCGTACTTGGTTTTTCCTTCTCGACAGTCGACGTCACTACTTGTAAGAAAGATGATCTGTTTATTGGAGATTGGGGAGTTGCCAGTCCTTTGGGGTGATGGTCAATAGCGTGAAGCTTCACCTTATCAGCCGAGGAATAGACGTGCGGAGGGAGGTCATCTTGACGGATCAAGTACACTAAAAGCGCCACTTCTTCTGGGATTAGATCCTCAAACTCCACATACAACACAGTCTGGGTCGCTTTAAGACCGGCTTCGAGCACAATAGCCTTAACGTGCTCGATAAAAACTGTTAATCGTAACTCGGTACTAATTTCACGAAACTGGAAGGATAAAGTCCCACACGCGACCATTGTTGTGCTCCGTCGATCAGCAGTATCCGAGCCACTGAGCAGTAAATGGCGCACTCCGCTTTGCAAGAAACTGTACACGTCCAGTGTATTCTGCAACTGATAAAACGATAAAGCGGCGGTCACTTTCTCGTCTGGGAGACGATTTTTCAGCGCAAACATCGCTAACGAGGATCTCCGTACTAACACTGTTTCTTGAACGGAATTCGACGAGTGGAGGCTAACTCCTTCATCATTTGTCGCGACAGATCCTGTACCTTTACCACGAGAGCTGCGAGGATTTAGATCACCAGATTCTGTTTCAGAAACAGAAAATTCGGCTTTCAACGTGGGTTTTTGGTTCCAGTGGAAGCGCTCCTCGCCTGAGACGAAGAGTGTCGTGATGGCCTTTGCAGTTATCCTCGTGATGCCTTCAGTATCTCCACAATCAGCAAAGAAAAAATCTTCAGGAGATCGAAGAAATACCAAGCTTTGGCAGCTAAATCCGAGTTTCTTGGCGATCCGGAGAGCTGAAAAATGGAGTTGATCGCGGTTATCCTGCTCGAGAAATCGATTTCGATGGAGCTGGAGGGTTAAATACAAGGTTAAAAGCTCGAACTCGGTCGCTGGATCCGCCGGGACTCGTGATAATGAAGCGTTCATGAGGCTGAGGAAGACCGAGAGGACGCTGCCAATACTGAAGAGCAAATAAGGCGTGGCAGCTGATGGTTTCCACAATTTTCTCCCTCTCTTGAACATTTGAATGGGGAACTGACTCAGACGATACGCGACGCTAGTCAGACCTCCGAATGGACCTTCGTAGCGTCTTCTGAAGTAACTTGTGAACATGGGTACAACTTGTGCGAACACCTGATCAGTTTGGTCTGGGAGCCACACCTACGAGTGCAAAAAGAGATGAAAATGGTGCTACGTAGTAAATAATAAACTTTTAAGAGACGTACCACGTGAAAGTGCCGCAACAACCGAGAAGGAACGCGGGGATAGCCGAAATTCGACACTGAAAACGAACACCAAACTGCTAAATCTCGGAATTCCACGTATTCTTTCGTAGATTTGATAAAACTCCCCTTTCCATCGATCACCTGTCGAATCATAGCAGAACACGGTCCATTCACATGCATCGCGGAATCCTAGCAACAACAAAAATTCAAGTAAAATATTTCGTTAGTAAAATAATCGTCAGCATAACTTTCTGAGTCTTACCTGAGTGTCAAGATTGAGATTATCCAGCAGAAGCACCAGCGCTCGCTTCCCAACTCCAGGACAATGCGCGCCTTTCAATTTGCCAGTCATTCCATTCTCAACCGCTCTCTGGATATCAAACCCAGTGGTAGTACCGTTAATCTGCAGGGCAGTCGCACTCACTCTTTCTTTCTGGCCAAGTTCTCGTAGACAATTCTCCATAACAAGCGTCTTACCAACCGCAGACTCACCAACTACAAACGCGTTAGCTTTTGCTAGTCCAATCATTTTAAGCCACGCGCCACAGCTAACGGTAGCAGCAGTGGGGACGTAAATGACGGAAAGAGGACTCGTGATCGTCGATGTATCCCCCCGTAGTTCCTCGTCACCTTCCGTGTCTTCTGTGTCTTCACTCGTTACAATTCGACCTCGAGCTTTTAATACTGCGCTCGTTCGACGAGGAAACTCTGATTGATACGCGAAGCTGCTTCGTCGAGTTGGTTTAGAACTCTCCAGTACAGAAGAACTCCACAGGAACAAGACAACTCGGTGGTCTTGAAAGCGAAGGCCAACGTCAAAAAGCGTAGCAGAAGAGTCTAAAGTGAAGATTGGATGCTCTTCTAACACTTGAGGTGCCATCTTGATAGCCGCGAGATGGAACTCCATCCTGCCACGAGGTGGGAGAATCATCCCGAGAGAAATAGTCGCAGCATAAGCCACAACAATTCTAGCATCAGTCATCCACTCAGCGTCGTCTTCCACGACTCCCTTGGCAATTTCAGCGACTAAAGGAGTGACAATTTGCAGCATATTCGCGACTCCATGAGTGACAGAACACTCTAAAAAGGGAGGAGAATATCGCTTGAAAACGTCCAATACTGAGGGTAAGTGCGTTCTCATCAACTTTGCCACAAATTCACTAGTCGGTTCGAGCAACTTGGTCAGATGTGCTAAGCTCGAACGTTTTCGCTTCGGTTGCTGCTGCTGCAGCCAGCTCTTTATTAGGAGAGTGTACGGTACCATGTGTTCTGTCTGCATGTAGACCATGCCACAGCGACTTAGAGCAGCAGGTGACCAGTGCTGGAGACTCTCAACCTCACAGAATATACGCAGACTCTCTTGTGTACATTCCAATTGATCTCCATTGGGTAAAACCATTTTCTTAGTATCTTTTGGGGAAGTCTCCACCAGTCCTCGAAGCGGTTCCAGCAGAGTTGATGCGTCTTGTACACCGTCAAAAACAATCCACGACGCAGGAGCCAACGACCGGTTAGCAGTAGTGTCTTCAGGTACGATTAAAGACCTTCTTCGCATTGGCTGAGGGTTAAAAGACGAGTTTCCGTCGGCCTCGAGCGCGTCGAAGCTGTCGATAGAGGCGACGTCGACGCAGTTCTGACGAAAGAAATGACTGAAGAAGCCATCGTCCCAGGTCGAGTCTGTCGTCACCTCTCCGTAAATGTCTTTCACGTTGAAGGCCTCCGGGTATAGGCGAACGGTTCGAAGCTGCTTGTCTGGATCTCCATAGAACGAACTCTCCGAATTGGAGATTTCGTCTGCGAACACAGAGCTGAGAACGTTGATAGCAGTGGATTTCCCACATGCGCCGCGGCCAACGACAATAACGAAGACTTGTTTCGACACAATTTGGTATAGTTCGAGAAGTTTGCGGACGTAGAACTCACTCACACTCAGTCGGCGTGAAGAAATCGCAGTTTCGATTTTAAATTTCACAGTTTTCAGTTCGTAATTTTCATCCTCTTCGTCACTTTCACACGAAAGCGCGGCATCTTCGTCAATTGTTGAATTTTCACAAATATCTGAGGAAATTGCAATAGAATTTCCAGTTGGAGCTCGTAGCGCCAGTTTCCCAAATGCATTTATCTCCAAATCTGCTGCATGCGGGAAAACTGTACGAATACATTTCAGAAAAGCCACACGTCTCTCTGGTAAAACTTTAGTGTGAATTTCGTCCCAAATTGCAGCAATGAGGGATTTTTCAGCAGATTGCCAGGAATTTGTGTCCAAACGAAGAGTGACATTTCGGACAATTGCGAAAGACAGAGGAAGTCTGTGGAGTGACAAATCCTTAATAAACGGCACAGAGTCGTCCATGAGCAGACAGAACAACGTCTCGAGTTTTTCACTGAGCTGATTCCAGTCTTTGAACCCATTCACAAGCAGTAAAGCCTCCACTATGAGCTCCGAGCTTACACTTGGACAGGAAATCGGAGCAAAAGAGCTCGAAAGACGTAAGAAAACCTGTTGATGGCGAGACAGTTGATAGTCAAGCGAGCAGGTCACCACGACAGCCAATTCATTATTCGTGATGTCAATTGGGCAACCATCTAGAACGAGAGAAGTCTGATGCGCTCTAAATGCGTCCACAATCTGGTTCATCTCCTGGGCGAATATTTTCAACATGTTGGAAACTTCGACACCAGAAAACAATAGCCACATCGAGTTGCTCTGTAGAACACCTCGTAGAATTCTCTTAAAGTGAGTGAGAGTGAGACCGTTAGAGTAGTCAAAGTCGATACACTCCCGACCGACCATTGCGGCTAGTTCACGGACAAGAGTTCGCTTCCTCGTACACCCACCGCTGCTTGAAGAGTGCACCAGCAGTCCGTGCTCAAGAGATAACGCTGTACTCATTGCTAGCACTGTTCGTTTACAGAGAGGACTCAACACTGGACACGTGAAGCTCCCAATGAACGAATATTCGTACTGGAAAGTCTTAACCAAGTGATGAATCGTACACTTTTTCTCGAACGGATCGTAGTAAAACCGTGGTAACTTGATCCACGTAAAAGAATCCCCAGCTGCATAACTGTAATGGTGAATAGAGACATCACTATCCGTTTGATGCGCTGCAGTCTCAACTGACTGACTGACTATTGTCAAGGGTTGATCCTCATACAGTTCTCGAATTCCTTGTGTTTTATTCAGCAGTAAAGTCAAGATGGAGCTAGCAATCCACCGTTCCCTTGGACTGGACGTTCGACGTGCAATATACTCGATCAAATTTGCCTTTTTCTGTTGGAAAAGCTGCCAAAAACGTTGCCATGCTCCACCTGAACGGTCGAGACGGACTAACGGACTAAGTTCGTGAGTGACGAGGATTTGGACGCAGAGTATCACGACTTGATGAGGAAAGTCCTTCCACTCCGCTGGTGCGTCCAACTCAGTCGTACATATAACGTTGTCCCCACTTCGTTCAGGGTCCGTACGTGACTCCATTCGCGTTTTCGATGCACTTGACCGAGGCTTTATCAGTGACTCCAGATTGTCTTCAAATAAAGTAACTATGCTCCCATTCATGGCGCTATTGACTGCCTCCACCATAGCGGCTCTTACTCGCTCGTCCAGCTCTTTCATCCAGAGTTGAGGGTTCGCACTCACGCGCAAGGGCTTGATCGGCAGCTCTTCTCCTTCTGCGATGCCGTAAATGGCGTCGATATCAACGCCAGCCTGAAGACTAGAGGCCGTGGCGTCGTCTTCTTCGTTCTCTTCACTAATTCCGACATTTCCAAGTGTGGTCCTTCTCATTCGAAGAGAATTAATCCCTCGAAAACATTTTGAAACCATTCGAGGAAGGTGATTCGGGTCCCGAGCGTAAATTATGAGCTGGAATAAATCGTGATCAGAGAGGAAGTTAAAACGGGGAAAGTATTTGCGTTTCTCGTCAAGATAAGTTCCCAGTTGAAGCCACAATTTCGCGTAGGATTCTTGAGCTCCAACTAGAAACCCAATGGTAACCACTTCACGTAGACAGATAGACAACGCTGCAGTCCCTTTGGCTGAGTGCATCATGCCTCTCCACTTGCGATCGATGGCCTCGAACTCGAAAGACGCGTCCGTGACACTTTGCTGGACATCTCGAAGCGAGAACAACAGACTCAGTTTAGTGCGACTTCTCTGTACTATAATCCATTTATCCAGAACTTCTTCACAGTGGCGAACGTCATCACGCCACTGCACGAGCTGTAACCGGAGAAAACCTGACGCTGTAACCTGAGCTAGAGACTGAATGGTAAGCAGATCGTCCTCGAATGATTCTAGCAATTGAATTGCACGTGGGAGGTCCAGCTCGTGCGAGTCGTGGACTCGAATTATGGGAAGCACAGCGTCCTGTAGTCGAGATTTCATCGCGCTCAGCTTCTTCTCGGCCACTGCGTCGTGATGCGCTTTCTGAGTGATTTCTCTTATCTGTAACTCGTATTTCCACAGGTCTCGACTCCGAAGAAACCCTAACGTAACTGTATAGCCGTCCGTAATCAACACACCAATGCTCGAAACGTAGTTGAGAATGTTCATGAGCTTCAAAATCTCTTTCCAATGGTGAATTTTGACCCAAGGCTGCGCCATTTCCTTGACCAAACTAAGCTTTCTTAAGTAATCAATTACAGCCTGGTAGATATTCGCCAGCAACTTTTCCGCAAACCCTGCGCGTCCCCGACTTTGAAGTTCCCGAATAATTGGCAAGAAATTGTGAACTTTTTCAGCGTGAATTTCCCAGTTTTGTTCACTGAAAATACCGTTTTCCATCGAATTAATCGCAGCTAGCCATTGTAAGGTAAAAGTGACTAGTTCCTGTACCTCGCCCCACTTGGTCATGGCTTCGGCCAACGACAGAATCTCCACCACTTTTAGTCCGACCATTTTCTGATACTCTTGGTACAATTTTGTGGCTTTCTCAATCGCTGACAATTCACGTACAACTTCCTGGAAAACTCCCACATTCTTTTCCATCTCTTCCTGTTCTTCCATATCGGAAAATTCATCGTACATTTTCAGCAATTTCTGGCATCGTAACGAATATTTTTGCAGCGCAGAGTTGACCTGGTACGTGATGTTGGGCAGCACTTTAGCTGCAAACTTGGCGTGGGACTGGATAAGCGCCGTGTATTTGCCTAGAAACTGGTGCATGGCGTTGTATTGAGCAGATACTTCCGACCCCAACGAGGGTGCGAACCGCTTCAGAGATCGCACAGTTTCGTCCACGTTGCGAATATTTTGATTCAGCTGTTTTTCTCCCTCTTTTAACAGTCGAACTTGCTTCATTTGCTCACAGAAAAACTCAATTAACTGCGGACGGTCTTCCAATAGCAACGTGGCTCGTTGTAGGACGTCAACACATTCTGTTACTCCCTCTACAACAAGTTCGTACAGTTTTTGGTGCAGTGAATTGCGTTCCTGAGAAATGAGTTCCAGAATTTCGGAAATCGAATTACGACATTGAATTTCGAGAAACCCCACTTTCCAGCTAGACTGCACCTTTTGACAGGCATGCTGCGATCGATCGAGGACATTGAGGCGGTGAGAAATATTCTTTAAGAAACGCGAAAGCTCACCACCGGGGATTCCTATAAGACGAGTGAGATACAGTTGATTTCCAGCATTCTGGTCATTCCCTCGCGGTTTTCGCGCCGAATGAACCTCGACATAAATGACACGTAGCGACTCAAATGTGAGCATTTGCTGAGCGGCCTGATCAAACCACAGAGACAGCTCCGAGATGAATTCTTTCGTGACTTTGTCAAACTTTGGGTCTTTTCTGAGAACGGATTGTAAGTCGAATTCTGAGGAAAACAAGTCGCTGGAGTTGAAAGATTCGGCAACGACGGCTAATAGCCCCGTGCCTCGGTTGTTACTCCACGTCGTCGCGTTCTTGGTGAAGTGGAAATTGCTCACAAGACGAATGAGTCGAGCTATTCCGTCCAAGAAAATGTGCTTGGTCTGGTCAAGTGACGGCGTGAGTTCTAGCGAGTCCCCAACAATCGCCACTGCAGCACAAACAGCGCCTGAGTTTTCTTCAGCTGATAGTTGGTCACGTAAGTATTGGACGCACCCAATAATCATCAAGTAGAGACTTTCAGTGAACATATAATCCAGCATCCGAATGTACGTCTCCAGCAACGACATGTCGAGTACTGCAGCGTCTTTTTGGCGTTGTAGATCGGTTTTACGCTGACGCATGGCAGCGATGGGGGCCGATTTCCACTTGGCGTTTACAGTTCGGACAGATGCGGCTTCAGCATTGTACAGTTCATCCAAATTGGTCGGAGGATCCAGATCGTCGTAGATATTTTGCACCATTTCCTCCATGAGACTGAGAAGCTTTTCTTTCGCGTCGATGAGTCTCATTTCTGCCATTGCTAAGTGCTCTTTCTGATGTTCTTGGACGGTAACGAGATCCACAGCTGGTCGAGTGGTCGGTAGCGTTAACGATCGGATCTGCTGGATATCACGAAGAGCGCGACTTGAAAGCAGCATCGATCGGACGAAAGATGGACGCGCAAACGGCAGACACCGAGCGATACGCTTGCAGTTGTCGCGGTAGATTGTACGGCGAATAGCACGCACCCATCCGACGAACGTTTTCCGTACGAGAAACTTCTGGAACAGAGGAATTCCAGCGAGAAGTAGCGAAAACATTTTGCTCTCCATAATCCACTGCGACAGCGGGATGACCTCTCCAGATACGCCGTTATCGTTGTTGTTCGTGTGATGCACAAGGGACGACGATGTCATCATGAAATAGTCCCCTGCGCCAGATCTAGGCGCCTCATCGATACGTTCCAAGTCGTAGGGCATATATTTCCCAGTAGCTGCAGATGCTGACGACAATCCAAGGGAAAGTTTCGCAGTCTCGGTGGATTTTGCTCCTCTCGCGTTCTTTCGCTTGAAATACAAGACGTCGTGCTTGTGTTTGGCGTCCAAGAAGAACAGAATAGCGTCTTCAACGCCTGAAAGCTTCATGTTGATTGGGACATTGTTGTCGGTATTGTCGTGGCTTTCCAGCTCTTGGATACTCACGCGCCTTAGCGTGGCAAATCTCTGCACCAACCGATCAAACAACTCCTTGTTCTTCTCCCGGAGGTTGCGCACAAAGGAACTACACTCAACATGTCAGCAGTGTTATCGTCACAGCTCGAAATCTGACCAAAAACGTACCGATCTGAGAGTTGATCTCGAGCTTCCAGCGCTGGACTCGGCATCGGCGTCAATTTTGTCGGGTTATGCGTCGTTCTACCTAGTAAATTACCAGGTTTATCGCGCCATCTTCCTGTTTTCGCGCCCGTCGGAGCTCGTGGCGCAATAGGTCGAAATGGTGGGTCTTCTCTAAAAATCTCTGGCGGCTGCACCAGCTTGCGGTGGGAAAGAGGGACATGCACGGGCGAGTGCCAGCTCTGTCCTCTCTTGGTGGGTCTAAATACCGCCGCCCCCCTTGTCGTAACTGCAGCTTGCAGCTCCTCTTCTTTCGTCGCCGTGTTTCGCACCACGAAAGCCACGGGAGGCCTCCGACGCAGCTTTAGCAGCTCATCCCGGTCCACATACATCCGGGATTGCTCGAACATATTCGGAAATTGATTTCCTCCGCCACTGCCGCCTGTATCGCCGCTGGAATTTAACCGTTCACAGCCATCCATGTCCATATCCGTCGACGACTCGTCGCGTGGCGAATAATTTGCTGCATTTTCGCGGTCCGAGGCCTGGAGAAGCTCAAGACGCACCTGCTCCCGTGTACGTAGTGCCGTGCCAGTGGTAATGGCGTCAGGCGTTAGGGTGGCAGTGGCAATGGCGTCAGGCGATAGCGTTCGAGGACGCGACTTCAAGCGTCCATCCATGATGGCACGGTAATATATGTTTTTGGGCTATGAAATTTATACCTCGCGCCATTGGTTGGGAATAATACTCCCATTTATTTCAACCAATCATATTGAAGGTATTCACCCACCATTGATCAGATGGCTACATTGAGTAATTTGACCAGCATGCGCAGTGCCTTGAACCGTGGCGGCCTTGCGCTAGCGCAGACGGCCGTGACAGCGTTCGCCGCGACTGGCGACACAGCCCTGGTAACCAATCCAAGCGAGGAATTCGACTATGAGTACGTGCTGGCCTGCCAGCCTACAGCGAACAAGAGCGGCCTGGCACTGGCGCTGTCCAATTGCAAGATTCAGCTGCGCAGTCTCGAGACGCTGGGGCTGCTGCACGAGTTCCACGCGCATAATAGCACCATTAACGACGTATGGACGTCTCCGTCCTCGCCTTTCCAGTTGGCCACATGCTCTAGCGACGAGTGCGTCAAGCTCTGGGACACACGCACGGCGCTGCCGGCTATGGTGGTGCCGGTCGGACGCGAAGTCTGGAGTCTGTCCATTGGCTGCGGCGAGACGCTGCTGGCCACAGGCACAGACGAACTCGCGCAGTTCTATGACGTGCGCACGGGCAACAAGCTCGGTCAATACGGCGAGAGCCACGTGGACGCCATCACCAAGGTGCGGTTCCACCCGACGCAGCCGGCTTTCGTGGTCACGGCGTCCGAGGACGGCGTCGTGTGCTTCTTTGACTGCCGCATACCTGACGAGGACGACGCGCTCGAGAGCATCCTTAACGTCGAGAGCGCTGTCACCAACGTCGGGTTCTTCGGTCCGCAACAGGAGAACATCTTCTGCCTCACAGGCACCGAGACGCTCGATCTGTGGAATCTCTGGACGGCCGAGCGGCTGCACCACTACGACACAATCCGCGACGACTGCAACAAGAACGGCCTGTCCACCGACTATTTAATCGACTGCGTGTACGACGACCAGTCCAACGAGCTGTTCCTGCTGGCCGGCAACCACGACGGCAACATGAACGCCGTCGCCATCGGCACGGACGCCGCCTCGGCCGGCAAGTTGCAGCACGCGGTGGCGCTCAAGGGCGGCCACAAGGCCTGCGTGCGCTGCATATACTACGACCCAGAGAATACCACGCTGTACACAGGAGGAGAGGATACGCGTCTCTGCAAGTGGACGGTGCCTGGCGCGGCTGAGGCTACGGACGGCTACTCGTCCTCGAGCTCCTCCAGGAGAGCGACGGGTCTCGACCCCGCAGGTATCCGGAAGGCGCGCAAAGCCTCCCGTCCGTACTAGATAGAATCGTGCTGAAATGCAAACAACTAAGGTGCCACCGCAGGTTGTTTCGTCCACAGTTTGGTGATTCACTTTGGTTTATTTCCCCTGGATCCGGAGAATGACGTCGCCGTTTCAGGCTCAAGTTTTTTATTAGGTTTCGACAAGACAGGAATGAGACGTCATGGCGGTTTCCTGGAGCTGCTATTTTCTCCAGCCTGGCCACCTCCAAAACACCTCCTCATTCACGGAAAAGACTGCTTGGAGCGACCTCCACCCACTCCTCAACCATGACGGGCATCATGAAGAAAGTGACGGAATTCTACAAGAAGGACGAGTGTAGCAAATACTACAAGCTGGGCAAGACGCTCGGGACGTACGGGACTCTGGTAAATCTGTAACAATCTGTTGAAACTGAGCCTTGTTTTATTGTTCCAGTGGCAGCTTCGCAACCGTCAAGAGCGCCATCAGCAAGGCCGACAATTCGCGTTGGGCCGTCAAATGCATCGACAAGGCGAGTCTGACGGCGGAGGATGAGGAGGCGCTGCGGGTCGAAGTGGAGGTGCTGCAATTGGTGCACCATACGAACATCGTGCAGCTGAAGGAGGTGTTCGATTGCCACAAGACTTTCTACATGGTCATGGAGGAAATGAGCGGCGGCGAACTCTTCGATCGCATCGTGGAGAAGGAGAAATATTCTGAAAAGGAGGCCAGTTCCGTGGTCAAGAAGCTGGCGGACGCTCTGCTCTACTGCCACCAGAAGGGCATTGTGCACCGTGATCTCAAGCCCGAGAACTTGCTGTACCAGTCCACGGACGACAATGCCGAGATCAAGATCGCCGACTTCGGTCTCGCTAAGCTCATTAGGGGCGACTCGCTCATGCAGACAGCATGTGGTACTCCAGGCTACGTGGCCCCAGAGATTCTTGAAGGTCGTCCGTACGGAGCAGAGGTGGATCTATGGAGTCTCGGTGTCATCGCCTACATTCTGTTGTGCGGCTTCCCTCCGTTCTACGACGAGAATAACGCTGCGCTCTTCCAGTCGATCAAGTCGGGGGTCTACGACTACCCGAGTCCGTACTGGGACTGCGTGTCGGACTCGGCCAAGGATTTGATCTCAAGACTACTGGTTGTCGACCCCACGAAGCGCTTCACTGCCCAGCAAGTGCTCGAGCACCCGTGGGTGGCCGACATCCACCGCGTCAGTGGCGATGCTCTGCCGCACTTTACGCAGGAGATGAAGCGCTACAACGCGCGTCGCCGCTTCCGTTATGGAATCATGGCGGCCAAGACCATTTCGGCCTTAAACTCGGCCCAGAAGCGAGTGAGTGCCAGCGACTTCGATCCTCCGGTGGCTGCGATTGCTGCCGTTGGACTGGAGGCTGTGAAGACGGCGGCGCCTACTACGACGGAAGGTGGGACGCCGGCAGCCCCAGCGCCAGCGCCTGCAGGGACTCAATAGAGAAGGCATACAGACATCGTGCTTTCTTACAGCTTCGCCAAATCAATAAAAACTTTTATTTGGGCAAGGACAACCAGAGCACAAAGTCAAAAAATATTGAAATCGGTTGATTCGATGACAAAACTAAACCGTTCTTACTTAAGTACTCGTTCAAAGCGAGCAGATGTTCTCCACGGGCGTGACGGTGGAGAAGTGAACGTCCTTGTCCTCGTCCTCCAGCTCCTGCGCACGCTTGCGGGCCTGGTAGATGAAGCCGAAAGCAACCAGCATAGCACATGCACCACCGCCAACAGCAAGTCCGACGACACCCTTGCTGTCAGATTCCCCGCTCTGGTTGTTAACCTTCTGTGTGTTGTCATCGCCCTTGCTGGACGTCTGCTGCTCCTGCTGCGACTCTGAGCTCTTACCGATGGAGCTGATGGTCGCAGTGGACTGCGTGGTCTCGGACGTCTTGTCCGTCTTGGAATCGGTCTTGGTGTCCTCCTGTTCAGTGGAGGAAGCCTCCTTCGAGGCCAGACTGCCACTGGGGATGCCAGTCTCGTCACTGCCGCTCGACACCGAACCCGAGTGCGAAGCGATCGAAGACGTGGTGTTGGTGTTAGTTTCACTAGAGCCCGAGCTCTGGTAGATCTCCGGAGTGGGCGTGGGCGTAGCCGTATTGGGCTCTGGGGTCGCATTCGTCGGCTCCGGGGTCGGAGCGGCGGCAGTCGGGGCAGGTGCAGCCGGCGTTGTTGCCGGTTGCTGCTGCGACGTCGAGGTCGAAGGCGACTGCTGCTGGGACATCGTGAACTTGGACTGCGAGTCCGCCGTGTACAGACCGAACGTCTGTTCATAGGCCTCGGGCTTGCTTGGTACGTCAAAGAACTGGAAGTAGAACTTCTCGCTGTGACTGCTGCTCCACTGCTGGTACGCGCTGTAAAAGGTCTGCTCACCCGTCAGACTGCCGGTGTTGCCCGACACCGAGCCGCTGGACGGCCAGCCCGTCTCGGTCAGCAGTAGCTTGTCTCCGAAGTTGCTCATCATTGTCTGCCACTGCTTGTCCACAACGTCGATGGCGCCGTCGGCGGTCGTGGCGGGGTTGAAGAACGGGTGCACGTTCACACCCAAGACGTCACAGGCCGAGACGAGCTCCGACCAGCCCGAAATGCTCTGGTAGCCAATCACCTCCGTGTTACGCTGGACGGTGCCGACCTTGCAGGATACGCGCGACTTGATCTGGTTGATGACATCGATCATGCCGCTGGGGACGCTAGAGGCACCAGCCAAGTTCTCGTTACCGACCATGATGGCGTAGACTCCGCCGGCGTTGGCAGCCGAGATGGCGGCCTCCATCTGCTCCTGGTAGTCGCTCTGCGGGTACGGCACGCCTAGGACAGCCGTGAGGCCGGCGCCCGTGATGATGGGGCCCATTTCCGTATTGCCGAACTTGGAGATGTACGTGCGCACGCTGGAGAAGCCGGCGCCGGCGATGGTCTTCATATCGGCCTGGACGGTCGATGCGCTTTTGCCGCTGGTGTGGTCCGGGTCGTAGCACACGCCGTTAGCGTCCACCTGGGCCGAGAAGAAGGCGATGAAGCCCACGACGATCGGCGCGAAGAACTTCATGGTGGTCACGAGTACTTTTGCCTGGAAAAGTGGTTGCTGGTCTAAAGTCTCCGAAGGCGAGAGTTAAAGTGAACGCCTTGTTGGTTTGACTGCAACGCGCCAGTCGGACAGGAAAAAGCGAGGGGGGAACGGGAACGATCGACGATCGACGAATTGGTTGCTGCCGCTGCGCGTGTGGTACGGATGAGGGGGAACAGGGGAGACTTTTGTGGCTCTCGGTGACAAGCATGCACAGCGTGAGGACAAGTCGCTGCCGGCTCTTTCCAGCTGTTCGCGGGCGCGACTTGAGAGTTCGTGGTCACCAGTGGAGCGCCGACATGTCCGCCAGCCTGCGTGAAATGCCCGTTAGCAATGTGACGCGAATTCACATGCCGTGACTCAAGTCGTCGCTCGCTCAGCGAGATGCAGACGTGCGCGTCAAATTCGTCAAATTCGTCCGCTCACCATGTGCCAGCGCTGCATCAAGAGTGTCGGAGTCTCTGCTTCGAGCCCCCTTCCTTCAAGGAATCCTTGGTACCAGTCGCGAGTCACCTCGGACAGACAGGCTTTTCGCCGACATGGCCCCGGTTCTCGGTCAGAAGCATTGCAATGCTCCGAGTTATTTTAATACAGGTAATTGAACGTTCGTATAGGAATTATTTATCTGCCGTGGATGATGGGCGATGATGGCCAACAAGAGATCACTTAACTACATGTATTAATAGGGGAGCACGAATGAATTCACGCAAAGACGCAGCGTGGTGTGACTATCTCCCGTGCCAGGATATATTGAGCCTTTTCAGCTTGACGACGATGGATAGACGCCTTCCTCTTCTCGCGTCACGTTAATACGATAACAACCACTTCAATAACGATGAGCATGCCGCACCGTGGCGCCAAGAGTTCAACTCACATCGTCGTGCCACTTGTTGTTCGGCGCGCCGCCGACCAGTTGCGAGCGTTTGATATTGTCGTACAACATGGCATGTGGCATCTCTGCATTAAGCACTGGAAAGCTTCAGTAGCGTACTTGTCCATCATTGGCATCGTTTGTAATAGCGTTCCACCTCAACCGAACGGAGTGAACACCACCCTTTCACGGATAGTGGCGGGCTCGATCGTAAGAAGCAACAGCACTGGTGGAACTACACACCAGTGTGATACCACGCTGGTGGTAAACATTTTACATGTATAGGTTGTGGTAACTCATACCTGACTATTTTCGGACTCAAACCGAAAATGCACCTAAAGTTACTTCATTAAAATTGAGTGGTTATCTATCAGCTCGAGCCGAGAACAATACGCGGCTTTCAGAGTGGACCTAGAAGTGGTGATCGAGATTCGTGTGCCCGCACAGAATCAAAAACCAAACTCGAGTTTGTTTCGTCGTGAGAGTTGTGAATTTTCTGCCCCACAAGTTTGTCCCGAAGCCGAATACATGTAACCTTACTTCGATACTCTTTGTTAAGTCATATACCTTCATCTAGCCAATCAGAGGCCACGAAAAGAACCAATCGTGCATCGACTTTTTATAACGCCCCGTAACTAAACTGGATATCCTTTTACGTAGTTTTAGCCCACATATCTACTACCTGGACTATTGAGGGCAAAATCGCTGCCGTTCCGAGCCAAATGCATGCTATATGCAAACTTGGTATAGCTCGTGGGGCGAACGCCTCAGCACAAAATTCCCCGATCGACTTCAGGACTCTTTCTCGCTGAAATTCATTCCTCGTCGTGTGTGTGGACTCCACAGTGGGGCTGTTTTGCTGTCGAAGTGCCTGCGACAGGCAACTGGAAAGATCTACAGTGTAGAGGACGCAGTGGATATCTCGGAGGAGAACCGCCACACTTCTCGTCTTACCCCTCGTTATGCTTGGTGGGTACATTTTTATAATTATAAAGGAAATATAGTTTCACATTTCATTTGCGTGCCAACGACAGTCACCATTGGCATTAACTATCCAAGGTTATACGTAGGTAGAGGTGCGCATATACGAGGGGGAGCACTGTAGCCAACAAACCACTTCGCTTTACCAAAGGTGACCACGCTTTTGTCTGCCTTTTCAAGCGCGATGTGCTAGTGCCTGCGTGTGCGGGATTTCCGCGTCCATTACATGTACAGGACGAAAATTCTCCCTCCCGCGGGGAACTCACACTCAGCAAGTAGTGAAGACTCCACTGGTGACGTTCATTTTAACATTTTCACTCCATCCACTGCACTACAAAATTCCACTCTGAAACTCTTCGGCTCGAAAGGCGGTCTGCGCATCGAACTCGACCGGGGAAACTACCAAACTGGAGACGTAGTGAACGGCACCGTGTACTTGTCGGTCTCCGATGAGATCAAGACCAAAGGAGGTGAACAATAGTACGCTATCCGTGCAGTGACTCTGCAATTGTACTCACTCTTATTGTGCCTACTTTATAGCATTGGTGCTGGACGTCAATGGCGAAGAGTACGTCAAGTACAACGAGGTGTACGGCGAAGTGACCGTACCACGCAAGCAATCGAACAAGCTCCTGGCTGACCAATTGGTGCTGAGTGACGACCGGGAGTCGTTCACACCCGGGGAGTACGTCTTCCCCTTCAACTACAAGCTTCGTTCCACGCTGCCAGGGAGCTTCCACGTCGACCGTCGTCATGCTGGAGAGTTTTGCGACATCGACGCTGCAGTCAAGTACGAGCTGAAGCTGAGGCTATCTGTGAAGGGGGCGTTTAAAGCAGACATCAAGGCGGAGCGGCCGCTTCTCGTGAAGCCTGCACAGACAGCGCAACTCGTTCAGCCGCGGACAGATGCCATTGCTAAACATGCGAAACTCTTGGGCATGATTCGCCAGGGAAACTGCGAAGTCTCGGGGTCTCTGGATCGCGACGTCTTCGTCGCTGGCGAGACGCTGCAAGTTCGAGCCTCCGTTGTGAACGGCTCGAGTATGGATGTGAAATCGGTGTCCGTGCGACTCGTGGAGAGCCTTGTCATCCACGCCAACAGCGACCATAAGGAGATCAAGGCCCAGACTTGTCTCGCCAAGAAGGACTTCGTTGGCGTGAAGGCAGGAGCTACTACAATCGACCAGGCCTACTCGCTGGACCTGGTCGGACGCTCCGAGCGCTTTGCTGTCCTCCCACCGATGGCCTCAAGCCTCGTCAGCACGAGTCAGCACGTCGAAGTTCGCTGCAAGTTCCTCATGAGCCCGAACGTGCATATCGAGATCCCGGTGAAGATTCTGGCTCCACTGATGGCGGATGTAGCGGCCGCATCGTCGCAGCTCATGGCCGATCACAAGACTAAGGCTTTTGACTAAGGTAGCTTTTTGCATTAATGTACATGTATTATACTTGGTTAGGTTCAACTTCTAGATGGCTTCAAAAGAGGATTCTTGTCACCTAGCACCCACTTTCGACACAACAACCTTTCGTCATTCTCCAATTTGCCAAGTATGGGGAAACTTGCTCAAGTGTTGGGTGTTGGTGTAAAGGGGCATCATCGTCTGGACCTAAAGCGCGACAAGTATCAAGCTGGTGAACTGGTTGAAGGCTTGATTTTCCTCACGGTCGAGGAAGAAATCCGTTGCAGCGGAGGTTCGCGTGGTCGTTTGACAGTGTCAGGGGTTGATAAAACTCACATTTCCTTGCTTTGGTGACAGCTTTAGTACTTGAGATCAGTGGCCTGGAGACCATCGCGTGGACCAAACGCCAAGGCGAGAACCGCACGCATCATCGTGATAAAAGTGTTTTTTTGCAGCAGCAACTGAAGATTTCGTGCGACCAAGAGAGCTTCTCGCGCGGGGAGTACGTCTACCCATTCAGCTATCATTTAGAGCCAGCATCCCCGGGGAGTTATCAACTTTCGAGTCGATCTGCTGGTCGTCTCAGAAGTATTCGCGCTGAGGTCAAGTATGAGCTGAGAGCTCGACAACCTGTGCAGGGCGCATTCAGAACCGATTTGGAGACACAACAGGAACTCATGGTGGTTCCCGTCCCGACAGTACGAATCACCCGTCCTCTGGAATGCTCGACAAGTAGAGAAGTGTGGATGATGGCGATGTTCCGCAAAGGAACGTGTCAGCTCTCGGCCTTCATGGACCGAGACGTGTTCACCCCCCGGGAGAAGGTCATGGTGCGTTGCTCGGTTTTCAATCTGTCGAAAATGAACATCCGATCACTTTCGCTTCGGATCTACGAGGACCTCGTGCTACATCACAAGCGAGGAAATTATACACAAACGTCAACGTGTCTTTGTGAGGGAGAGTTCTCAGGTGTCCTGGCAGGTGAGTCTACGGACAGGACGGTGTCCCTGCACTTGGTGGAATGGCGATCTGGCTGTGCCATGCGGCCTTCGACCATGTCACGGTTTGCTAGCTGGAGCTACCGTATTCAAGTACGGTGCGCGTTCTTGATGAGCCCCAGCGTTTGCTTGGATTTCCCTATCACGATTGTCCACCAGAACAACACAATCCAGACCACAAATGTGGATCAAGCCCAATACATAACGAGCCAGCGATCTCTGAAGTGAAAAAAAGAAGAAGACCAAAACTAGTAGTAGTACTATAAAGCTTCATAACCATTTTCCATTGAAGAAGCACGAGCTTAAACAAAACTTACCATCAGCGTGTCCCTGATGCGTTAACAGTTTAAGAGTGAACTTAGAGAGCGCAGTGGTTCTGCATTGGCGTGACCGAGAAGCCGTCGTGTTTGCCCTCAGCCACCTCCAGCTCCGCGGCACGCTTGCGAGTCTGGTAGATGAAGCCGAAGGCCACCAAAGCAGCGCAAGCACCACCAGCAATACCAAGGATCACGGGTGTCGTACTGGTGCTATCGCTGCTCTGCGTGTTGGCCTGTTGCACATTGTCCTGCGACTGAGGCTGCGAGTTGGTACCGGTAGGAGTAGCGTCCTGGGTGGTCTGCTGCGTGGTTTGCTCCGACTGCTGCACGCCCGTCTTGCCAGTCTGCTGGTGCTGCTCGCTGTCCGAGGACTCCGAAGCCGCCTTGGAGTTCGAGCTGTCAGCTCCGTCACCGCTGCTCGACACCGAAGTGATCTCGCTCGAGCCCGAGGTGGTGGTGTTGTAGTCAGCCGAACCCGAATTCTGGTAGATCGTAGGAGTCTCCGTTGGCACCGGGGTAGCCTCCGGGGTGGGTGCCGCCGTGGGGGCTTCCGTCGGAGGTTGAGTTGGTACTTCCGTCTGCGACTGCGTAGGGGGCTCCGTTGGCGGCTGAGTAGGGGCTTCAGTCGGTGCTTGCGTAGGGGCCTCGGTAGCAGGAGTCTGCTGCTGGTTGGTGGGGGCCTCCGTGGATGGCGTCTGTTGCTCCTGGTTGGACTGCTGGTTAGATTGCTGGTTAGACTGCTGGCCGATCGAGACCGACACCTGCACCGACATACCGAACTTGTCCTGCGAATCGTACGACACCAAACCAAAGGTCTGTTCGTATTGCTCGTGTCGGTAAGGCGTGTCAAAAAACTGGAAGTAGAACTTTTCGCCCATGGAGCTGCTCCACTGCTGGTACGCGTTGTAGAACGTCTCGGTGCCGGCCACACTGCCGACGTTGCCCATGAGAGTGCCGGCCGAAGGCCAGCCCGTCTCGGTCAGGATCAGCTTGCTGCCGAAGGTGCCAACCATAGTTTGCCATTGGTTGTTTAGCACCTGAATAGCTGTGTCCGCCGTCGTGCCGAGAGTGAAGAACGGGTGAGCGTTCACACCGAGCAGGTCGCAGTTGTTCACGAGGTCCCACCAGCCCGACAAGGTATCGTGTTCGATCACCTCCGTGTTGCGCTGCACCGTGCCGACCAGCACGCCTTCGGGCACTTGCGACTTGATCTGCTTGATGATGCTGATCATGTCGCCGGGGACGCTGGAAGCGCCCGCCAGGTTCTCGTTTCCGACCATAATGGCGTACACGCCGCCGGCCTGCGCAGCCTTGATGGCTGCGGCCATCTGCTCCTGGTAGTCGCTCTGAGGGTAAGGAACACCCAGCATCGCCTTGAGACCGGCAGCCGCAATGATGGGGCCCATTTCCGTATTGCCGAACTTGGAGATGAAGGTGCGCACGCTGTCAAAACCGTGGCTGGCGATGGTCTTCATGTCGGCTTGCACCGACGAGGCGTGCCGTGGTTGGGGTCGTAGCAGACACCGTTGGCGTCAACCTGCGACGAGAGGAAGGCGATGACGCCGACAACGAGAGGTGCGAAGAACTTCATGGTGTTGATGCTCTAGTACTTGTCCGGAGAAAAGTGTACTCTGGCCGATCTGCTTGTCGAGACGGAGGCGAGAGTGAAAGTGAGGCGTTGCAAGTCAACTGCAGAGCATGACCGACAGCCAGACCGTGCCCCCACCGCAAGCAAGTGGGAAGGATAGGCGGCCGGGGGTTGGCTCCGGTGATCCGTACGAACACCAAACAAAAGCGGATGCTGCGAAGGATGTGCAACGTGGCGGAAGGCGAATAAACCAAGCATCCAGCGTTCGATTGCAGCGGCAGTGCCGGCAGCACTTGGTCATCAACAGAGTGTTGATACATGTCCTGCAGCACGGACAACAACTTTAAGTTTATCCATGATTCAATGGTTGAGGTCTAATGAAACTCGTGATCATCTATGGTCATGAGCAGTGGCCTTCTCGAGCAATAATACAGGCACACGGAAAAGTCTATCCGGTCGACGCCCCATGCAATGAGTTGCTCCTGCATCATCAAAGCCTCGACGGTTCTCCGAATGACTAGTGAACCATGACCAACTTCACCGCCGCGTTGTAGCGCCACAAGGTAAGAATGGTTCATGCGTCTTCAAAAGCAAAAACCGTTCGAGTTGATCTCATTGAGATCATCTAACGGGACATGGGGGTCCACCTAAAGACTTCAGCAAGATCGAAGCACGACGAACTCAAGCAGGACCCACAGAGGCGAGTACAAACTTAAAGTTGCTGCGTACCTTGGCAACACAGCTTTGCCGGAGCAGCTCGTTCGTGCCAGTGGATAGACGACATGTGCTCTCTGAGAAATCATCGGAGCTGTCGACGAGCTTGTTGAAGTCGACGCCGTAAAAACCAGGATCGTGCTTGTGTCACACAAAGCCTGCAATTCGTCTTGCCATTACATGTATTAATAGCACTGGTACAACTGGTACGGGTGACACGGGTCAACTTCCATGCATTCTCCAACCACCAGCACCGTCGAAAGTCGACGCGAAATCTATCTTCGCTCAGTGAACGAACGAAGCCTCGAACCCTCTATTAATAACAATACCATCCCTACCAACCTGAGTGATTTACCCCGATCAGATTTTCAAGACGTGAGGGTTACTCGAGTTAGTATCCTCCTCTCTCAGATATGGATAATAGTATGATGCGCAGTTTCTAATGACGTTCGGAGCGGAAATGTGAAATGGACCCTGCACAGCGCTATACCGCGGTACTTATCATGCCGGTGACATCTTGCAACTCAATATGAGTTGTGGAGCTTGTTTATTGCAATGGTGGATGTTTAATCGGTGGCTGGAGAGGTTAATTAAACTCACGTTGTGTTGTTTTAGGCAGAAATCATGGGGTTCATACCGGTGCGGAGAAAGTCACTTGGTCAGAGAAGCCACCTTGCCGAGCAGTAGGCGAGAAGCTTTATAGGATAATCGGCAGAACGAGTTTCTCCACGACAAGGTATTGTGGTGGTCAACTTGCTTGAGTATTTGTTACAAGTATACATGAATTAAAATACATGCACTGCAATTGTCTTATGTTAACTGGTTTCCACACGCTTGGCGAAACCCAGAATGTACGGTTCGGGCGAGTTGTCTTCCCTGTCGTCTACCACCTCCACAGCGCGCTGCCAACCAGCTTTCAGCTAAATTACCACCCTGTTGGTATTTTACTGCACTGCAGACTGAGCTATGTGCTTTAACGCGAACCAAGGTATGGTGCTGGAGGTTCAACAGGAAATCGTCATTCAAGAGGCGGTGGTTCCACGCCGGTCATGACGCTGGAGGCTGCCGTGCCTACACAGCCAGCGGTAGCCTCGGGTGATGGACTTCCGGCCTACCGCCACGCGAGAAATAACGTCGTTTGCTCAACGATAGCGGCGGTCGCGAGTCGTTCACCATGTTTTTGAGACTCTTTGAGGACGTGCGAGTCGCGGTGGCGCGATCGAAACAGAGCAGGAGCAGCAGATTGATGTGTGAACGGAGCTTCCAGGTCGCAACGGATTCGACGACCTTCGAGCTGGAGCTGGAGCTCGTTGCAGCACCCAACTGTGCAGTGCCGTTGATCGGAGTTGCTGCTCTAGTTTCATCGAACGCCGGCATCGACTAGTCCTGGAGAGTTTCCACCAGCGTCGTCTAGACCGATATGGCGATCGTCTCGCTGTAGACGACTTGCACAAGAGGCTTCAATGGCCAGTGGCGAAACGACGAACTCTTGCTCGAAGGGTTCAACACACCCGCTAACCCGTATCGGAAACGCTACTCGACAGGCCAGCCAGCATGGCATAGCACAATATTTGCCTGCATGCGAGCCACAATCCTCCAGTCCCAGCAATCAAACACGCCAATGGGTACTTCAACTTCAGAAGTAGCCATCTCGAAGTGAGACTTTGCATGAATTTTCCTGCTTGAGCTTCAATTTCCTTGCTGTGCCCGACGGGATTGTACCTTTAGTCATTAAATACAATTTTATTTGAAAATGGAAAACCTTGTTATAGTAACCGACTGTTTTTTTTTCTTTTTTTCTGCTAATCCACTTACTTCAATCAAGATAACTGTAGACGGGTACGATAACTCTTTGTTTTTATTCGTAAAAATGCGCACATTTTATGCTCTGAACTCGTTTCTATTGGTCTTTCTCTACCACTCCTATCGCTGCTGTTTTTATCCTTCTGTTGTGGCGAAATCGATGGAAAGCCTTTTACTTTCAGTAAACGAAGGTTGAGTAAAGTTTCTTCATTTCAGACGCTGGTATAATAGTAACCTACCAGAAGCGAAGCTACCCATTTTGGTCGCTGACAATAGACACAAGCGCAGCTCGATTACACTGATTTATAACCGTGTTCTCCTTCATCACTTCATCATTTTTTTCATTCACTTAAAGAGATTTGCAAACGGTCCATAAAACGGTTGTCGCCCTTTCTGCCGAGCAAGTTCCCACCCTGCTTCACGCTCGTTGATTGGCTAAAAGGCGCGATAATGTTTGCAGAGCAAGTGCTTCACCACAGCAGGTTCTCACTCGACAATTTGCTCGACAATCTCTAACCGACCACTTAACAGCATGGGCAAAATGGCAAAAGCTCTCGGCCTCGGCGTGAAAGGCAGCCTTACCGTGGCGCTGGACCGCTCACATTACCTTGCGGGCGACCTCTTAATCGGCAGCGTGGTGCTCAGCGTCACGGAGCCGCTCGACTTCACGTCGCTAGTGGTTCGCATCTGTGGCAAAGAGCTACTCACGTGGACCGAAGGCGGCGGCCAGGCCGCGGCCGTATATCTTCGCGAGCATTTGCACCTGGATGAGGAGGTGCGACCGTCGGTAATCAAAATGTATGATTGTATTCATACGCTCTAACCTTGTGGCCAATCTACTCCAGATCATCCTGAGTGCCGAACAACAGTCGTATCAGCCTGGAGAGTACGTATATCCCATTTGCTTCCAGCTGGCCGACACACTGCCCAACTCGTTCCACATTTCGGGCCGGGACGCCGGCGCCATGTCCCGCATCGACGCGTCGCTGAGCTACTCGGCTACGGCAGTTATGACGGTCAAGGGCAAGTTCACGGCCGATATGGAGGCCAAGAAGACCTTTGTAGTACAACAGCCGCCAATTGGCCAGCCCGTACGCTCGCTGGAGAACTCGGCGTCGGGTGAGATTCACATGCTGCGTCTAATGAAGAAAGGAACGTGCTCCGTATCGGCGCAGCTGCCCAGCAACGTCCACGTTGCAGGAGACGTTTTGATGGCACAGACCAGAGTGCACAACGACACCTCGAAGGACATGAACAAACTGTCCATGATGCTCTTCGAGGACGTCACGGTGGACTTGGGCACGTCGAACCAAAAGTCGGAAGGATCCACATGTGTCAGTCGCCGAGACTTCCCGGGTGTCCAGGCAGGAAAGACGCTCGAACAGGTGCTGGACTTGCCTCTGGTCACCAAAACGTCGCCGTCTCGGCCGGTGTCCGCCGCAATTGAGTCACATTTCTTAACGACCAAGTATCGCCTCGTCATCAAGTGCCAGTTCCGCCTCTGTCGCAGCGTCTCAGTGGACTTCCCAGTGGAAATCCTTCGGAAGCTGGTGGTGGGAGCCGCGTACGCCCCCACGGCCGCCGTGCTGCCGGCAGTTGCTGCTACGGCCGCTTCGCCGTCGGTGGAAGTGATGCAAGCGGTGGCTGTTGCGCCCAGGAGAAAATCAGCTAGCGATGGACGGAGTTCCAGGAGTTCCAGGAACTCGGTCCGCTCGCCGACAGCCACGCTGGACTAAGCAGCAACTGTGATTCACAGTCTTGTGAAGCATTGTGTTGTATTTACAGTAGAGGTGGAAAACATGCTTCGAAGTATATATTAGGACATAACATGGTGCCGACGTTGCACCGCGTAGGGAGGAGCCGAACTGGCAGTAGCGTAACAAAGTAAAGGGGAAATTGCCCGATCCTGGTACTACAGTATTCAAATAGCACTCGCCAAATCATGATCACCCTCGCCAGATCCTGGTACTCTGGCACAAGAGGCCGGCACTGCCCCAGCGTGCAGGCAAGGCGGAGGGACGTGTGCGGTGTCTCTGACACCACTTCAGCTTCGTATCGTGTTTGTACTCATCGGCGATGAGCTGCACTTGACTGGCCCGCGTCACAAGACCCCCGCCAGTCGTGACGCGTCGCGCACAACTGAAAGAGCAGCGTGCGTGGCAATATAACTGAAGCAACACAGTCGTCACACATGGGGAAGGTGGCCAAGTGCTTGGGCATCGGCGTTAAGGGCAGCATTCGCGTGATGCTGCACCGCGAGAGTTACGCCGCCGGTGACTTGGTGCAAGGCCAATTGGTATTGCGAGTCTCGCGGTCTATCGAGTGCGAGGAGTTCTCACTGCACGTGGAAGGCGCCAACCACTCGCTGCCGCCTTGTAACATGCGCGACGAGTTCCTGTGCGACCGGATTCACCTAATTGAGCCCATGCCTCGTGCGTTCGAGCCTGGCGAGTATCGCTTCCGGTTCCGGTACCAGCTGGACGATACGCTGCCCCCAGTGTTCCGCGTGACGGAGGGCTTTGCCGGAGCCATGCGCGACGTGAACGCCAGCGTTTCGTACACCATCAAGGCTCGAATGGGCTTACAAGGCAAATTGGTGACAGATCTGAAGACTTCGCAAGATCTCGCGGTGCACCGGCCGTCGCTGTGTCACCCTGTGCGTTCACTGCAGAAGTCTTCGTCCGACGAGGTGCGATTGCTGAGCTTGATGAAGTCCAAGCGCGCCTGTGAAGTCTCGGTGTGTCTGGACAGCGACGTCCACATCTCCGGCTCCTCGTTGTCGCTGCAGACGCGTATCAGCAATTCTTCTTCTCGCGACACGCAGAACCACTCCGTGTTGCTGTACGAGGATCTGACGGTAGAGCTGCCCAACCGACGACGGAGCACGGGGACGCGCGTTATGTGCACGCAGAATTTTCCTGGCGTGGCTTCGGGTCAACTGCTGGACGAGGTGCTGTACTTGCCTCTCATTGACGACGTGAACGGACGTCCGATTGCCCCCACCAACAGTGCTGCGTTCGTTCGATGGCAGTATCGACTGGAGGTCAAGTGCCGGTTCATGCTCAGCAAGAGTGTGAAGGTCGAGATGCCGGTGATCATTCTGCGCGATATCGGTGCATCACCGGCACATGTGGATGGAGCTACGGTACCACCCGCCGTGGTTGTGGTGGTTCCTGAAGCAGATGGAAATGACGGTGCTTCTGACCAGCAAGGAACGATGCCGTGGAGCCCTAGTCAGGTGTACGCCGAGACCGATGGCGATAGTGTCGTGGCCCGGCCGATCATTATTCCCCCTCAGGCCGTAGCGGCGGTGTAAATAGGCGACGGCGAGCATTGACTACACGCACACTATTATCTCTCGCTGCGGAAGGGTCCCTTTACATACAAAAGAATCGTAGGAGCGAGCTCGACAGCTACACGCATTGCCTTTCAATAACCAGAATGAGGCCAAGACTCGTGGGTATTGTCGTGTCACCACATTAAGTGAGCCGAGTGCCGACAGGGATCACTCTGGCAAGACGAATCGTTGTCCGAACTCGGCCACTTCCCAAACTAAACAAATCGTGTCATCCAGATGTACGAGCTCGCGCGCAGAGCAGGCGATATACCACCGATAGTCACTTCTTAGTGCTTTCCAGTCTGCTCAAAGTGAATCCTGCGGAAATGGAATCGATGACGGACGAAGGTGTCAGCCTTGAACCATTGAATTGTTCGAGCTTCACAAATGTATCAGCAAAAATGCTCCAGTCATATTTCGGTTTGTTGGTCACTCGATGGGTTTGAAGAGGTCTTGCGCTTCGAAGTCCACGGTGGGCGATCATATTGTTCGTGAAGACTGGTGTTGACCGGGGCATCCGCGCAACCGAATATGTAGTTCTGGCAAAGAGAATATTATCATCGTCGATAAGCTACACCAGAACGGCAGCTCTCAGCCATGCTTCGTGAGAAAAGTTTCCCTTCTCTTCCAGTGGCTGCCTGAAGACAACGTGAGCTGACTTGTGATAAAGCGTTTTATGGATGCTGGTGTGGAAATTCCTTGTTCTTGTGAAGCGTTTCTCATTCCACTCACAGACAGCACGAGTAGATGCCATGCGAGAGAGTTGCCGACTTCTTTCTGAGACTGTACCAGTTTTCTTTGACGGTCAGACGGCGTAAGTGGCTTCAACTTGTTTTTGAAGTCGCTGGGCCTAGATAAGCAGCTCAACTTTTTTTTACCTCAGGTTGATGTCGGTAGTATTCGACGGATCTTGTTGCGAAGCGATCAGAGTGGCCACTTGAGCACGAAGATCTTGCATCATGTGCTAGATAGACAAGTTGTTCAACGTAGTTTTTAGTAACAATAATTGCAGTCCTGCCCCCACCCAACTATTCACCAGCTTTGTGGCGCCGAGTTGCGTCTCGATCTTTCAATAGTAGTAACAGATACAATCGTAGACCGACTGCTCTCATGACGACTGCGATGCCCTCATTTGGCTATCGCTGGCAACGTCATGGTTTCTATCTTCTAGGGGACCTTGCTCGAACTCGTCGATGAACACCAGCACGGCTTCAAGCTCTACTTGTTGGAGCTATGAAAGTAGAATGTTGTGGTGTCCACTCAGCAGAAAAATGAACCAAAAGTTATATATTTGAGTGATGCCTTCCCGCTAAGCTCTTGCTTGTTCAGAGCATATGTACGTCCAGGTGTCAAGCTGGTTAGCCGCTACGTCGCTCGAAACCGCGGGCCAAAGACAGCCATCTCCCACCGAAGTGCCAGTTGAACACACTCGACCATCCAGAAGTAGGAGCTCTGACGGAGCGCAGGCGAGATTCCACCGATGGTCACCTCACAGTCCTGTCCGCGCTGCTCGAACTGAATCCTGTATGTGCATAAGTCAACAGTTAGGTTGAGGTTACGTTCACTCGATCAGAGAGACCTACCAAGTCAACGTCTCCAGCCAGATTTCACGTCTGCGGTCCGTAGCTGCTGATCGAAGCAGATCTTGAACTTCCACACTCCCACGCCGCAGTCCACGAGTGATGATGAGGTGGCCAGTCCCAGTGGAGACTCGAGTCACTAGAGCCATAGTACTCACTGAAGGAATGTCCGTCTTCTCGGACAAGACACGCGAGGCAGCGTGGTCATAGCAAAAGAGAACGTTGTCGTCATCAACGCGCTGCACGAGGCGACACCGGACATTCATGATGGGCGCGAACAACTTCTCGGTCCGAAACGGGTCCAAGAAGACTTCCCACGTTCGATTGAAGACGAAGCGAGCCGATTTGCCGCGTATCAGCTTCGATTTCCAGTTGTGGAAGTCCGACTGCTCGGTCAGACGCTTCTCGTTCCAGCCACAGATCTCTCGTGCTCGATTCATGCTCTTTACGACGCCGTAGCTCGGCATGATGACTCCCAGCGACCTCCCTAGCTCCCTCTGACAGTCGGAAGGTGAGAGCGGCTTGAGCACGAGGAAGTACGATGAGTTGGCCAGATACAGCTTGTGCTCGTTATTGAGCATCTGCTGCAGGTTGGTGGCCAAGGCCGTGGCTCGGTGGAATTGTTTGCGAAGTTGAGCGTTCTCGACCAGCAGCTCGTTCTTCTCCTTGGAGAGTTGAAGAAGCTGCCGTTCTTTCTCGTTCTTCCCGACCAGGGAAGTCTCCGCTTGTTGGTTTTGAAGAGCTCGACCACGCTCATAGTCTGCGAGTATGCTGGTGAGCTGCTGAACTTCCGCTTGGAGTTTGGGGATTTTCTCCTGCAGCAGTGAACATTTGTCAACGCTGACTAAAATTTAGCAAGGGCCTTCTTGACGGTGTACGAACCTTTTTCCTAAGGTATTTGTTCCGGTCTTTTAGGCGGTTGGCTTCGCGTCGTCGCTCCTCTTTGGACTGAGGAGTGGGTGTTGCGTTGTTGCCTTGGAGCTCGATGCCGGGCCTGGGGTTAACTGTATCGCTATTTTCATTCAGTAGCTGGTCGCTATCGGCCGGGAACGTGTCGACGAAGGCCAGAATGTCGCTGAGGAGGGTATCGTCGTCGCAGGACGTTGAGTGCGCCCTCGGACCCGCCACAGTCAGGGGCTCGAGTTCCGATGAATGTCCCGCCAGCATTTCGGGAAAAAAAGTGAAAGTGGCGAGATGAGCCACTGACGACTGTGTCGTAAAAATCGGGAAACGATGCAGTTGAAGTCCTCGTATAGCGCCATACCAGTACTTTGGCCTTGCAACAGCTCGAAGGCATCACTCAGGACGGCGATGGCATCCTCTGGATGCACTTGTACTATTCGCCACCATCCTCGTGACCCTTAGGCTGCTCTGGACACACGATCAGCGTGTGCCCTTGTCGAAGCTTATTGGCTTCAACGTCGACCCAACTTTGTCTTGAAGAGTCTGCTTTACATCTATTCTGTTGACGTCTGCACTTCTAACCACGGTTATTAATACAATCTGTAGCTTGCAGCTAAATTACGTTCCTTACAGTTAGTGACGCCGACAATGTTGTGCACAATGCAGTCGAGTCGATTGCCTGATGCCAACGGCACATCGAGTTCAGTGCTCTGTAAATGGTGAAAACCGCTCCGAGCGTTGAGTCGTACAGCGGACGCGGGTACATGTAGAAGCAAAGCGTGGAGCCAATGTCATTGATATTGTCAAGACCGCAGGATCTGCAGTGCAGGTTGGATATCTTGATAGAGCTCGCGGAACTCACCTGAGAATACTGTTCATCATCATCATCGCAGTCACACGGCGTCGCTAACAAAGTGCTGCTGGTCCGCGCACGCAGTGCTCGTCAACACGGCGTTTCCTTCATATTTCAACTTTCGCTATTGTCATATTTCAAAATGAAAAGTTTTACTGTCAAATTTGCATAGTCCTTGCAAGAAGTTCAGACTCCGACAGTTTTGTGTGGCAAATGGAACCTGACACGCCGCCAACCACAAACGTCGCGACCGTCACAGCCGCCAAGCTGTCGGAGCGCAAGCGCCTCAAGCACCGTGAGTACGTCAAGAAGTCGTACAAGAAGAAGCTCGTACGTTGTGTGTTTGCAGTATAAAAACTTGTTTGTGAACCAAATATCATTTTTGCTGATCGAGTCATTCGTGGCAGACGACGCTCGCGAACCTTCGACGCGAGCTGGAAATGCTGGACAAGCAGTACGCGTCCATACTGCTATCGGAAAGCAGCAACAACCAACAGAGCGATGAGGACAGTTCTACTGGAGCTCAGACACCGACTATGCAAAAGTACCTACAGGCTACCGACCTGAAAAAATGGTATCAGCAGGAGAACGGCCGACTGTACCAGCTCAACGCGTACCATATGAAGGTCGAGAGCCGCATGGGTCAGTTGTTGGACGCCTACGAGGCAGCCAGAGTACCGCTGCCCAGAGTCTCCTCTGCTCGCCAGTACCGTATTCGCCCACTGCCAACTGCAACGTACACTAAACTGGTCAATGAGGCAACGAACGACGTGCTCCGCTTTGCCCGTAGTCCGGAGAAACTAAGCACTGGCGCTCGTGTATTGGGATGGATGGACCAACGCGAGGTTCAGGGACGCACCCTCAAGTTTGCTTTGCAGAAAGAGTTTGGCCTTTCACCCCGCGATTTATTACACCGGAGCTGGGAAATATTCTCTAACCCGGACGAGTTTTCGAAAATCTACGGCTCTGCTTTGGATGTGCGGTTCCATGTGCTACAGCATATCGATGCTGACACGATACTCTTCTCTCGACGTATCACTACACCAGCAGACAGCACCCGAGTAGTCAAACAGTCTTCTTGCTTGCGAGGAGGCAGATCGAAGAGGGTTTCCTGCTGCTCTTTCGGTCTATCGATAAGGACCTTGTGCACTTCGAAGAAGTGGATGTCGGTGGCGTACCAGAGGTCCGTATGAACGCCCCTGCAGCGCTCAAGATTGAGTCCTCCGAGATGTGGGTCGAGAAGTACATTTGGGTTTTATTTTACAATGTACCGAACGAGCCCAAGAAGTGTCTGTTCCACTTTGGCGGGACTGCCACCACCCAACTCTGGCTACGCGAAGTTCTGTTCGTCGCGGTTCGATGGGAGAGCATGGCTGTGGGCTCGCAGTTCACTCTCACAGCAGAATGAGTGCCATCGTGAGATTTTGTATTTTTGTGAGTGAAGAATATAAGCAAATGTAGCTTTTAAATACTGTACTCATGCGTTGAATGTTATCTGCAACCTGTACAAGTACTTAACTGTGCAAGGTAATGAGGGGACCCACCGTTCGACTCTCCCAGCGGAGCGTCATGAGCAGTACCTCCATCATCCAGAACTTGGCGTTGTCAGCCGAGAAATGCTTCATCTCACCGCCAAAATGAAAGTCCACCCCAGATCCATCGCTGCGGCTCTCAAACGATGTCCAGGCAAACATATCCAGCCAAACAACGTGAGGCTCAGGTGTCGTCGAGTTCATCATTAGGTCTGTCCCGCTCTTGGCTTCGGTTTTGGGACTGACAACTCCAGAAAACCCGAATTTGACGTGATCCAGCGCGCGATAAATCGTCATGTACCCGTTATCGGTCTGAAAACGCGACATCAACAGCAACGTCTTCATAACTGCATTTTGACCTGGCCGCTGCAGCTCTCGGCAGAACACGCGGTTGTCCTCGTTCACAGTTTGGATGTCGTGCAGGTTGGAGGTCATGCCTCGTGAATGCAGAGTTTTGTATGAGCTTTCATTGGTCATGACAGCCCAACCTCGATCAGAGATCTCGTGCGCTGTGCGTCCCGGAAAGAATTTACAAATGGAGTATTGCAATTTTCTCCTTCTAGTCGATAGCGGTGCGTCCAACCCAGCACCTCTGCATTGGACGTGTAGAAATCTCGACTCGTCCGGAAGCTGCACACGTCACCATACGCCGCTCGAATGACTTCGTAGCACGTGTCAGTAGTGATCAGCTTCATTTTCAGGTGATGTTTTTCATTAGCAGACTGAAGACTCAGGTTCTTTTGTAGGTTCCTCTCGAACTCCACCTGTGCCATCCCGTTCACACTGACGCTCGCGCTCCTCCGCCGCTCTAGCAGCAGCCAGCTTCTTGCGGAACGTCAGATGCTGGCTATGGATGCGTCGCAGCGTTGCGTTCTCTTTCATTTGCTTCTCGTAGCTTGCACGTATCTGTCGTGAAGAATCCGCACGGAAGCCGTCAGACCGCCCAACGCCGCCACCAGAGGTCGAGCCTGCACGTAACGCAGCAGCGCCGAGTGCTGTGTGGCCAACGCGCGCTCCTGCTGCCCTAGTTCCTTCAACACCTCCTACATATTGATTATCGCAGTTTGACTGAGTGTTAACAACGAAATCTCCGCGAATGCGAATTGATCGCACCAGCTTTTGGTAGTGCTGACGCTTTACCAGCTCGCGATGCTTGCGCTTGCGTGCCACTTCGGCCGACTCAGACGTGAGAGACGAGGTCGCATTTGCGGCCATCTTGGAGCCTGGAATTGGGGCAGCCATGGACTACGAAACCGGAGATCGGCCTGAAGTGAGACCGAATACTTTGTTTGGCATAAATGTATGGAAATGATGAATTCATGTATAGTGCGAAAACAATAAGTGCCGTACTCGTGGTAATGGTTGGATAATTGACTTTAGCTGCGCTACACAAGACGACAGCGCCCAATGCGCCTGAAATGATCAGGCAAAACTTAAAACTATTGCGCAATAATGCAACCAATGCGCAGAAGCACACAAATATATTTTGGTTTAGCACCTTATTTGGATTATCGGGGAAGCTGCGGAAATGACATGCAAGGACTTGGAGCCGAAACTCACTCACCAACCAGGTGAAAACTCGAGTACCCAACACGATCCCAATTATGCCAACCTAAAACGAGTGATGATCGAGAGTGATGTGCTTCAGGTTGAAGTTCCAGAAGCATGTTCGTGGTCACTGATAAAGTGGCCCGTAGCAGATTCAGCGCCTTTCGGTTTTCACGAACTTGTATCCGAAGTATAGGACTGCATTTGATACTGTGTGTCCTACAAGTGCCAGTTACAGCGTCTTGTTATCACTGATCAGGACCACATATCCTGCAACTGCATTTGAGCACCCTCGCGTAAAGCTCTTTTCTGCCGGTGGCTCCATCATGGAGTTCATGAAACGGGTAGAATGCTCGTTTAAAAAACTGCTTAACCCCTTCAAAAGCTCATGTTTACGGAGGCGAGCGGAGATCGGATGCAGACAAGAAATGACTCACTCGTCAGCGACTAACGACATTACCTAGGCAAATATCTACGCTCGACATGCCAAATACAAATGAATTGAACTGCTGTTCACACGGTACACACTGTAGATAAGAGAGAGAGAGAGAGAGAGAGAGAGATACTGGTAGCTTCGACGCCGATGTATGAATCATCCAGTATGATGCGTGACGATATTGTCGTCGACGACGGCAATTGAGAAGGGACTTGTCAGCGCGACGGTACTTCCACACTACGTGTAGTTCCAAGGAAGGTTCGTATGCTGCAAGATGAAGAGAATGCAGATATCAGGGGGTTCGAAGGCCAGCGCCACGGATTTCTTGTATCGAGCTGGTACAAGTCGGTACAAGTGCGTCGAAAACACTTTGCGGTGGAGTACGCTGGCTACTGCTAAGCGAATGAAGTCGCCATTGGCATGACACTTGGCCACTCCGTCGTAGTAATGCGGCTTTCCTCGCTGTGCTTTCGATATTCGATGTTAGAGGCCATGTCTTTGCCGTCGTGCCGTCGCCGCTCGCTTGCTTTGCCAAGAATGAGTCACGACCGCCGCTTTTGCTCGAAAAAGAGCATCGCGAAAGTTCTATTGCTTGCATCTCACGTGCGTCAGCGACTCGGATTTGAAGATACAACTACCAAGGTGCTGGACGCAATGGCCCCCTTTTTGCCGCGGCGGCCACGAATGAATGCACACGAGCTCGCCAATGACTATGCTGCCCGTCCTGTGTAGTGCTGTAGTGCACCCCACGCCACGTGGACGACATCCCACGCGAATAAGAAGCGAGGCCCAACTCTCATGAAAATGCGCCCAACTCTCATCGAAAGCGCCCAACTCTCTGGCGTTGAAGTGGCCAGCGAGTAAATCACACCGTCTGGCGTGCGATACGATCGAGGAGCAACGTCTGACAGGCGCGAAGTTCGTGGCGAACCCTGCAATGCGAACAGAGCAGGTAGCGCATGGTGGCGTCGCGACTTCCAAGTACAAGGCCTCAAGCACATGTCCACGCCCATCGAAGCGGCCGCACAGAGAGACGTGCGGTTTCCGCCACAGTGCTGGACGATACTGTAGCTCGTCATCGGCGTGTTCCCAGCGGAGACTTTGGGTCGAGCGAGAGCGGGTCGCCATTGCGCGGCGTCCAGCGGTTGTTCCGAACGGTGTCACTCCTTGGACTTGTTGCGCGCATAACGAGGCTCAGAATCTTATTCTCTACAGTACGGCAAGCGTGTTAACCTTCGAAGTTGCAACATGATGGTCAGCATGCTCGCCTCTTCTTCAAATTGCATCGGCTACTTCTCCGCGGGCCGCGATCGGCTTCGCCTTCGGGGCGGTACAAGTATCGCGCATGGCGCGGCCTTCGACTCGAAGTTCGAGCGGAGAGAATTCATTCTCGGATTCACTCGCTACGGCAACAACCACTGCTCGCCCTCCTTCAACCTGCCCGTCTCGAGGCCGGACCCACCCAGCAACCATTACGACCGCCATCGTCACCACCACCGCTTACTCCATGCCAAGCATGCCGCCGTCCGTGCAGCCACTCTCCATATCGCTCGACTTCTTCGACATGACCGACATGAACGCGGAGCATCACACGCCGCTGTCCTCGGCCTCCTCCTCTTCCTCGGGGCTCGGCAAGCCCAGCCCCACCCAAAAAATCAAGAAGCGCGGTAGTGCCAAGGTGCTCTCGACCAAGCGGCTCTCCAACGAGGAAAAGCAGGCCAAGAACCGCCTCTTCGTCAAGCGCTGCTACTACAAGAAGCGCGAGGCGCTCAAGAATTTGCGCGAGGAAGTGGCCCAGCTCGAGGACGAATTCACCACCGTGCTGCAGTGCTGGCAGCAGCGCAACGAGAACTCCGCCAAGGACTTCCGCAACGGAAAGCGTAACATGATGCCGCAGGACCTGTACGCTGAGCTCACGATCGTGCGCAGTTCGCTGGTCGAGGAGCAGCAGCGATTGAACCTGCGCCTCGCGGACCGCAACCTTTTCCGTCAGAGGCTGCAGCAGCTTTACGAACCCACACAATAAGTGCCGCTCAGCCACCCAGCAGTCTCCACAAACCCCACGTGTTTGTATCGAGCGTCGCCCAGCGCGGCCATGTTGTGTCGTCCTAAAGCGAATCCATATCATCCTGTGCCCTCCGCCCTCATTCGGCCGAGCAGGCCCGGATTTGCTTACTATTTAAAGAGAAGGAGATGTAGCCATCGACCAGCAAGCTAAACCAATTGATGCAGTCGGCATTGCTGGCATCCCTTTTCACATCTCAATTTGGTTGCCTTGTCATTCCCGATACCGCCATACATGTTTCGTTCTCGGCATTTCCCACAGCGCATGAGCTTAAGCTACCAGCTAGTAGCTCGCCGGGATGCCGATTTGGCGGGACCTACTGTAGTGAGAACGACTTCGTGTGTGGGAGCCACGGGCCCCGAGCGTGTCAGCAGTGGATTCGAAGCGAACGATAGTCCCAGACGACGAAGTAGGGAAGAGCGCAAAACAGGTCAATGGCAGATCAGGTCCTGTTTGGTCAAATGGCATTTATCAACAGATGGTACTTAGGAATTCTCAGTGAGATTTCAGCATCAGCCGAGATAACTTTACACAAACCTGCACTCTACATTTTTAAACATTTAAAACTGACATCGCTAAGTCTGGATCTGCCTGAAGTACAAGGGGCTTCCTTTTGTCATTTGTAGCTAGTAACGAACGCTCTAGAACGACGATTGAAACGGATGACACAATTTGCCTCAATAGGAGTTTTATAGTGTAGGCCGCAGCGTTGGCGCACTCTTCGGCTGCGTCATAATGTCACGGCGCCAGCGTCCATCAACTCGACTCCAAGCGCGCTCGTCAGATGCACAAACAGCAGTCATAGCAACCCCACCTCTTCAAGATCAAGTCGTTGGTGCTGTAAACAGTAAGTTAAATTGTGTAAAGTCTCGATGATGGACCGCCCAAACTTAACATATTCACTGTCAGATTCACCGAGTGGCAATCCCCCGTACCCATCACAGCGCCTACAGAAGTCCTCGTATCGACCAGGCTGGCGCGTGTATCAATGGATTTCCTGCTAAACCCTGTGTCTAGTTCGGATGACTCGATAAGTGAATCTTCTGGTAATAACATGGGCGATTTCGACAACGATTTTGAGTTCAGATTCGGAGAAATTGACGATGGGGGAGCTTCTGGTGAGCCCCAGCCTGATCCTCACGAAATCCATGAAGACGCTGACACTGCAAATGTCCGACGTCGGACCGGCTGAACAACTATATGGATTGGTGGATACAAGTATACTCGCGCGAACAAGTCATTGAACAAATTGTCTTACAGATGCAGCCATTATCACACCGGATGCAAGGGAAAGTGTGATTTTGTGGAGCGGCTTCAGCAGTACACAAACTTTGTACCCCACATCTGTGGACGTTTTGCTGGAGATCCCAACGATGCTGATAGTGCACCAAGTGAAAATGGGGGTGCTGGTCATGCTGACAGTGATTCCGCAAGCAAAAGTGGAGAAACAGGGAGTGGCGTGTGTAAAGGCCACGATAGAGGAAAAATCTACAAGAGCTGGCGTAATCTATTCGGCAGAAAAATGCGGTGAATTTTGGAGATATTCTACCGAATGTGGATAGTGAGATTTCTCCCGAATTTGTCGAATGTGGAGCCCTATACAAACGACCTTATCAGCAGGACCAACAACCCTCTTGAGCGCTTCAATTGCGAGATGAATGCGGCATTTCCAGCTCCTCATCCTAATCTTCCTGACTTTGCCGCAGGTGTGGAGCGTTTAGCGCGTCGATACGCTAACCTGAAAGCTGATATAGAGCTCGGTAGAGCACGTCAGCCACAGCGGCCACCGATTCGTTTACCACGGCCAGTTGATCTTCCTGATGAACCGTCTGAGACATTAGGCGACGCTAGTAGTTCTAGCAGTGGTGCGGATTCAAGTAGTGAATGTGAATTTCAACTTCTTCGGAGCTCAACGAGACGATTAGTCCACCGACATCGTGTTTGAGAGAAGATCAGCCTCTTGAGAGAGCTACATGATTCTCTCGGTCTCCACAGTTGATCTTTTGACGCGACTAGAAGGTAAACTCTAAACATATTAAATCCATTTTAATGTATGAACTTATCTATCTTACCCACTTAGATAGATAGTGATTCGTATACTATTCCCTGGTTTTGTTTGTAGCTAGAGGATTCCCAAACCAAGGGTAGTTTTGAGGAAGTAGCTGAGCGTCCGCACCACATGACTCTCGTAGATCATCGGTAAGATTAGATGTGGCGTGCTGGAAAGTCGAGAGCGCATGACTTATTCGATCTGCTGCGAATGCTTCACTCGGACCGTCGTATGTCGGATCTGGAGATTCCTGTGTAGTTCCTCTGATAGTTGCAAACACGTCAACTAACCGGGATGCGACTGCCTCGAAAGCGTCTGTGGATGTGTTTGGTTCATCCTTGTATTTGGCCAGGTGTACAGCACCCTCAACGCTTTTCATGATTGCTTCAAGCACGCCAGAAAAGCCCCCCTTGTTGTATGCAATGGTCATTCGAACCAGCTCATCTTTGGTGAGAACGTCGAAATAGCGAGCTCGCGCGAGGTGAAATTTCTTCGTGAGTGTATCACTTTCTGGGAAACTTGCAACAGGGACATCGGTGCATCCCGAATTCAGATTTTCCGAGTCAGCACTACCTACAGGGGTTTGGTGGTGCTTAGACGAATTCGTTTGGGGGTTCTGGTCGCATTAGGTGATACGGCACGTCTCTTGGTTTTGGTAGATCTCTCATCGTACACTGCTGACGTTGAAAACGTAAAAGTGAAGTCGGGGGTCTTGAGCATCAACTCTCTCTGTGTAGACTCGGGCAGGGTGAGCCATACTTTCCTTAAAGCTAGCCCCCCACGGCTGCATAACCACTTCGTGTCACTTGATACTCTCCGGATGTCGTCTAGAGTGCGTCTAGCTCTCGCGTATTCCTTCGCAAGTATGCTGTCATCGGTCTCTGCAAATTTCCATAGTGCTAGGTGGGCTCGCATCTTGAAAACAATTGAGTAGAAGAGAGCGAAAGTATGTGTGAGGTGATGGCACGAAGCAATCTAAATTTGAATTGCTGCATAAGGGCATGAGGTCGAAACAAGTGTATACATCTCAGCTCAACCTAAAGCAAACAGGTATCCTAAATATATACTCTCACAAAATCTTATTTTAAGGACAGATATACTTCTGCATCCAGCATAATTCTGCAACATTCGTAATTCTGCAGGATGTATAAATCCGAGGAAATCAATACGTTACTGTTGTAAAATTAGTGATGAAAACATGCGAATCGACTGAATAAAAATTGAAGTTTGTGTAATATCTGAGGCTATACCCCAATATCATTTAGCTGTCACCTTATAAATGATATGTGTCTACTTATCAATAGCACGTTATGCTATTTGCTCAGTAAAAGGCTGGATATGTTTAATTTGTTCACTCTTCAAAGATGATGCCAAAGTTACAGTGTGTCCAATGGTGTAGAGAAGTATAGTTATAATTTTATTATCTTAACCTTTTAAAAACTTACATAGAGCGTAAAAATTAACTCGTGATAATGCACATATTCACGACAGCACTTTGCCAGGCAATAAAACCCATAAATCCTATCGTTACCACTAGTATCTCTGCAAGCTCATTGCTATGCTAGCTGTATCCTTAAACCTCGTTGCAGTATCTGTCACATATTGATGTACCAGTAAATGACCCTACTACATATAAATATTAATCGTACAAATCGTACAGCTACCACTAACATACTTGTTATGCCGTTATGGCGCTCCAATGTATGATAGATCTTTTGCATCATGCATGTTTTGCTATCACATCACACTATAGCCGCAAATGGCCAAACAACAACTAAGTACTGCTGCTATATTTTACTTGTTGTCGATTACCTATATTGCACTATATTCCAATATCCCAACTTACTTCCTATTCCCTGGAATATCAGCAAGTGGACCAACTTTATGCGGTTTTGATGTCTTATAAAATCGAAAGTAGCTATTTCCTTGATTGCTATATAGCATAGTTTATGTAGCTTTTAGCAATTGCGCCTACAGGAATGAGTCACGGACACGTATATTAAAAACAAGTGATTTTGTAGCGAGCCTATACCAACCAAATAGGTAGCCTGCCTATTTTGCTGTTCGTCGCAGCTTTGCATTCGCCTTTTACAACGCTGCCTCATCTGCTGATGTCTGATCGTAAAGCTTTTAGAAGTGCTTGTGTGCTGCACCTACGCACGCAGACTCGCCACATGTCCGACGAGGCACGTCGCTGCCTTCGCAGCCGTCTTATTTGCGAGCTCGAAACCTCAGGCAGCCTTGACGAGCTGGTGGGTTCGGCTACTGCAATTTTAGATCAAATACCTCGTAAAAGGATTTCGAAAAAGGACCTCGAAAGCTTTTAAAACCGCAAATTCTGCGAGGAAACATTGAAGTCCAAGTTGCTGATGAGCCGTCTACTATCGCGACAGTCCAAGAACCTGATCTCCCGACTCAAGCCACGACTCCTCCTCCCGCTCCAATAACCCGTCTCCAGGACCAGCCCACAGGACCGAAACTCCCAGCCGACCTTGAGTTTTTCCAGCTGAAGCAAAAGCATCGTACCCTTACAGGGCTTTGCTGGACCAGCGGTTCGTAGGAGGAGAGCTGGAGGTCCAAGTCCAGTGGGAGCCCACTTGGGAGCCGGTCGACCATTTTGACCAAGGAGATCTAGCCGCGCTTCAGCGCGATTTGCGCAGTCAGCGCTGTGCAAGACGTCTTTAGGTGCAGCTCGCCACTTGCTTACGGCTAATATAAAGGCGAATACAAATGAGTTCCGTAGCTATATTATCTGTTTTCTTTGAACAGTAGCAAAAGGGTACATTAAGAGGTTTCAGAATGGATATAAAGTGGAAGCGACTTTGTTTTTTGAAATTGTTCACTTCAAAATGATACAGGTATAACCACGCCAACAAGCTACAGGAAATCTACGCCATTAGGCTACAGACCCACGCTCTTCGGCTACAGCAATACCAACGCAATATAGAATAATGATGCTTGCAATACCCAGTCTAGGCGTTCGATAAATTACCCAACATCGAAACCATATTTGCGCAATGCAATAATTTTTTTTAACAAAACAACTTGAGATTCGCAAAATATTGGCGTGTATTAGCACAGCTTGACTAGATATCTATAAACGACAAACAGTAAAGAAAACAAAGGGTCAGTTAATAAACGTATTGAAATAAAACAGCTCGGACACAACATCACTTACTGGCTTGCTTCGATGAGGCGCGGGTTACACTTCGTCCAGCTCCGGCGGGTCTTCAGGGTCCTGTAGTCGAGTTGGTGTGGTCCGCGCTCCGGGCTTCGGTAGAATACTTATTTACCTGCTGCTTGACTTTGCCAATTGCGGAATGACCTGCTGTAGGAGAAATCGGCTTTTTCGAGCTAGCCATATGAATGGCTGGCAGCTTCCTTGTTGTTCGTACGCACGAGCGTAATCTTTTGAGACACGTTTAGTTCATTTTATGTAATTGACCTAGCTTGACCTGATCTGTCTTTGAGCTAAAAAGGGCTATATCCGAAGTAGCTATCCGTCAGACCTCATCATGGCTCTGCGGATACAACGAACCACCAGTCCGTGGACAAAAAGAAACTCCGACGGCCACTATGAGGCAGGGCTGCAATGCCGTACCGGCGACAGAGAGAGGGAGCGCCGCCGCCTCTGGGTGCTTCATCAAACGATGCCGCTTTGCTCTTAAAGCAACAGTGTTGATTGGGGAAAACTATGGAGTACGAGGTTGCGGAGTACGAGGGTGTTTGTAATATAAAAAGGTCAAGTGGAAGGGACGTGTTCAAATTTTTGCTCAAATGTTTTGGGGCCAACCATTTATTTGAGTTTGTCCGCCTATGTAGACTTCATTTTCGAATTCTCTCATGACGGCAACCAAGAAGAACACGAAGACTTCCGGCACAAACAGCTATATACCTGCTAGGCGATGCAATACATGCAAGCGTGTACTCGAAAAAGCGACATCAAAAAAAGAATTTTAAGTGCAGTAAGACGGAGGTTAAGAAGCGAGCCTCGGAAAAGGCCCAGCGCAAGAAGCGCCAAAACTCTGGCTACTACATTCGGCGAAAGTGGAGAATTTCACTTACACGTGATCCCCTGAGCAAGATTCTAGACGTTCTTCTGGCCAGGATTCATGGCGCCGAGGATGTCACAATAGAAATGGTGAAATCTTGGAATTTTGTATGAAATACCTAGTTTAAGTAAGATTTCGAATCATGTCTCTTGTCCGTACCAGACTATCAGAAAGGCCTACGTCCCGCATTTCGCCAGCTTCGAGGAGGCATGTAATTCTGAATGAAGGCTTGGTCCGACGTATTGTCCTTGTGTGCCTGGCTATTCGAGCCAGGATTCAACAATGAGTTGAAAGATGGGAGTCGGGGGATTAGAGTTGGGCTGGATCGGAGAGGTCCCGAATTCGAAATAGTACTTGAGTGACAGTTTGTCGACGTAGTCCGCAAATTCCACACTTGAAGAGCGGATTGTAGCGCAACGTGAATCAAATTCTGTCTCTGTCGGAGAGTCTACAGCATTGTAGTACGGTTCCATGAATTGATCTGTAGCTACCGTGTTATCATATTTGTCTTGACCTGGAGCTGGGTTTTCAATTTCCACCTGACCAAATAGTGTTCTGGCCTTAGCCAAAACATTACGATTCATATGCCATCGGCAAACGAGAGACGGAACTTTGGGGGGGGGGGGGGACAAGCGATCCAACGCATTCATACAGGCCTGGTCGCGATCCGTGAGTATGCATGATGGATAGGATACCTCGTAACCTGTTAGCATGACCTGAAATTTCTGTAATGCCCCCCCGCAATCTTCTTCCTTTTCCCCGGGGACCCAACCCTGCGCGCTCGGCAAC